>RJWJ010043160.1:0-12716 GCA_004363605.1 Indri indri | reverse complement strand
CTAGGCAAAGAATTTATGAAGAAGACCCCAAAGACAATCACAGCAACAACCAAAATAAATAAATGGGACCTGATCAAATTAAAAAGCTTCTGCACAGCCAAAGAAATTGTCACAAGAGCAAACAGACAACCTACAGAATGGGAGAAAATTTTTGCATGCTACAAATCTGATAAAGGGCTGATAACTAGAATCTACTTAGAACTCGGGAAAATCAACAAGAAAAAAATCAAACAACCCTATCAAAAAGTGGGCAAAGGACATGAACAGAAACTTTTCAAAAGAAGACAGAATAATAGCCCAAAAACATATGAAAAAATGCTCAACATCTCTAATCATCAGGGAAATGCAAATCAAAACCACAATGAGATATCACTTATCTCCAGTGAGACTGGTCTTTATCAAAAAGTCCCAAAACAATAAATGTTGGCATGGATGCGGAGAGATAGAAACACTCATACACTGCTGGTGAGACTGCAAACTAGTGCAACCTCTGTGGAAAGCAATATGGAGATACCTTAAAGAGATACAAGTTAGAATTACCATTTGATCCAGCAATCCCATTACTGGGCATCTACCCAAAAGAACAAAAGTCGCTCTATGAAAAAGACACCTGCACCCGAATGTTTATAGCAGCACAATTCACAATTGCAAAGATGTGGAAACAACCCAAGTGTCCATCAATACATGAATGGATTAATAAAATGTTGTATATGTATACCATGGAGTACTATTCAGCTTTAAGAAACAATGGTGATATAGCACCTCTTGTATACTCCTGGATAGAGCTGGAACGCGTTCTACTAAGTGAAGTATCCCAAGAATGGAAAAACAAGCACCACATGTACTCACCATCAAATTGGTATTAACTGAACAACACATAAATGTACGTATAAGGATAACATCTATTGGATGTCGGGCAAGGGGGGAGGGTGAAGGGGGAGGGGCGAGGGGGAGGAGGGGATGGATATATGCATACACAAAGAGTGGAATGCACACCATCCGAGAGATAGACACACTTGAAACTGGGACTTGGGGGAAGGGGGGGCAAGGGCAACATACGTAACCTAAACATCTGTACCCCTATAATAACAAACAATAAAAAAAAAACAAAAACGAAAATCCAAATTAAAAAAAAAAAAAAAGAAAGAAAGCGTTATAAATGACTCAGAGCTCAGGTAAAACTCCAGCCCTTTTCCTTTCAAGACTGTCTGAAGCATTTTGCCTCTTTACTAATTTAGATCCTGACACCAGGGAGGGACGATCCGTCTTAGCAATGTACTTCATCTCCCAGTCCGCCCTGATACTTGGCATAAACTCCAAAAGCTTGAAATGGGGCCTCGGATTACACATTTCTCCTAGGAGCAAAAACTGAGATGAGAAGAGGGAAGAGAAAAAGAGAAAGTGGGGCCAGTGGTGGGTCCCGTGAGCAGAAAGAAAATTTTCAAATAGTGGCCGTGAGTATAAGAAAAACTTTTCAGAGACAGAGTTACTCTGGAGGCTCATGCAAGAAGAGGCCAGGACCATGCCCTGCTCCAGGAGCTACACCCTGTTTTAACTGCCACCAACTGGGTCCCTGGAGTAAGGAATGACTCAGGAAGCAGGCTCTGCTGGGATTGTGCCCTCACTGCAAAAAGGAAGGGCACCGGAAGCGGGAGTGCCCTCCTCTTCTTAAAATGGGAGATCACATTGGCTTTCCAGAACCAGTGGGCCCCCCGAGCCAGCATTGTCCCCACCCACGGATCCTCTGGAATGGCTTCAATGTGACCAACAGACCCCACTTCTGAACAGGCTCAACTTCGTCACATTGGTGTGGCTGAGCCTTGGGTAACTCTCTGTCACAGGTAAGCAAATTGATTTCAATAGACACCAGCCACTTATTCTGCTCTTCCTAAATTTTTGGGACCTCTGTTTCCCTCCCCTATCTCCATCATCAGAATGGAAGTTAAAATGCAGCCCGCTCCCCCCTTCCCCCTGCCCCCACGTGCTCTGCAGCCCCTCTGCTCCCCGGGAGATCAAGTCTGCTCATTTCCTTTAGTGCTTCCCGATCGCCCCGCCCCTTACTGGAGAGATCTTAAGGTTCAGTTAAGCACTTGACTCTCTTAACACCACAGACTTCCTTTTAGTGGCTCTTGGAAAAAGACTTAACTGAGACTTTACATACAACCTTCTTTTTCCCTTTATATGGGCCTAAAATCCTAACTCTATGCCGTGAATATAGAAATATGCTTTTGGTAGGAAGGGTAAATAGAGAGGAAAGTGATATTGTATGGGAAAAGATCACGCGTGGAAGGGTTTTTTGTCCTAAAATGACTGGTTGTTTGAGAGAAGAGCAATTTAGGACAGAGACAGAAAGCTTGAGTATGTTGCGGATGGTCGGTGCAAGTCAACATAAGGAAGGTTCACAAAAGAAAATTTATGAAGGAATTTTGCATGTAATCAAATTGTCTATAATTAAAAAAATTTTGGTTAAAACAACAAAGTTTTCTTAAAATATTAATTTGTTCTTAATGAAATGACATAATGTATTAATTTTAATTCACTAAGCTATTTCCTTTTTAATTAAAATACTCTCAGACTTATATCTTAAAAGCTCAACTTCTATGTCTTACTGATTTCAGCTTTTCCCTTTAAAAAGGCTGGGATGGTAACTGGTAAAAACTGGTAAACCCAGTTTTTTAATGTAGTAAAATGTATAAATCTTTCATTTTATGCCTTTGAGTCTATTGTAATTCAGGGAAAGGCTTTTCCAATTCTGAGATTCTTAAAAATTCTATGGGTGTTTCACTTTCACTTTCATGGACTCATTGTCTTGAAATAAATTTTTGAACTTTTGGGAATTTATGCTTTATAAGTTGTAAGGTTTTTTTTTTTTTGTTCGTTTTTTGTTTTTTTTTTGAGACAGAGTCTTACTCTCTTGCCTGGGGTAAGTGCCATGGTGTCAATCAGCCTAGCTCACAGCAACCTCAAACTCCTGGGCTCAAGCAATCCTACTGTCTCAGCCTCCTGAGTAGCTGGGACTACAGGCATGTGCCACCATGCCCGGCTAATTCTTTTCTATATATATTTTTAGGTGTCAAATTAATTTCTTTCTATTTTTGGTAGAGACAGGGTCTCACTCTTGCTCAGGCTGGTCTCGAACTCCTGAGCTCAGAACTATCCGCTGGCCTCGGCCTCCCAGAGTGCTAGGATTACAGGCGTGAGCCACCGCGCCCGGCCTAGTTGTTAGGTTTTGATCCAACTTCTTTTTCCAGCTGGATATCCACTTACTGCAACCTTTTCATTGTATTCTATAAATGGACAGGTTTGTTTATGAATTATTACTTAAATTCCTATTATATGCCAGACTCTGTTCTGAGACCTGGGAATACAGCACTGAATGAGATCATCAAATTACTGTTCTCCCAAAGCTTACATGACATTGTTGCAGACAGGCAATAGCAAAGTCAACGCGCACGCACACACACACACACACACCACATATGTAAGGTCAGAGAATAAAAACTGATAGGAAGAAACTATCTCAGGGGAAGCACATGGAGCTGGTGTTGCAACAGCTGGGTGGGAGTGAGTGTGAAGTTGTTACACAGGATGGACCTTGAGGGTCTCCCTGAGGAGTAACATTTGAGCTGAAGTCAAAGTAACAACACAGACAATCCATGCAAATATATACGAGCAGGAAAAACAGCAAATGCACAGACCCCAGATCAGGAAAGGGCTTTGTGTGTTCAGGGAACAGAAACAAACTGTCATCGTAGGTTGAAGTCAATGAGTCAGAGGTGGAGGAGCTCAGAGTGTTGGAGCTGAGGTGCAGGCCCTGTCATCCATGCTGAGAAATCTGTTTTGTACTGAATGTGACAGGAAGCCAGTGGGGTGTCCAAGCTGGAAAGTGACATGATCTAGTTTATATTCGAGGTGACACTTTAGCTGCGGTTTAGAAAATAGACTGTAGGAAATCCTTTCGTACTGTGTATGTTCTGTTTTCTAAGAGAAGATGTAATGTGTAAATACGGAAAGGAAAAGTAGGTCCTGTGAGGGATCTTTGCGGAAGATGGAGTCTGTGCTGTGTTGTGGGCTGGTCTCATCACACGCAAGGCTGGAGGGCCCAGGCTGCCTCAGCGCTGCCTCTTCTGACTGAAAACGTTTTCTCTTCCACAGGATCAGAGCCAGAAATCCATCTCTGTGCCTGCTGCCCGCTGGCCTTCTCCCGTCAGCACTTCCTCAGCAAACACGTGCTGCGCAACCGTCCTGCCCAGACATCTCCAGGCCTCCGTGAGGACAGTGACCCGCGGTTCAGGGATCGCCGCCCGCAGGAGCAGAAGCAACAGCACCAGCCGTTTTCCAGTCGAAGCTGCCACAGTGACACAGCAGCGGGTCCAGGGAAGTACAAGAGTGCTGAACCCTTGTTCGCGAGAGAGAGGCAGACTGCAAGGGCATTTTCCAGCCCACCCCTAAGACAAGCAGTACGCTCAAGAGGAGGGAACACAGTGATGGAAATGGAGGCCAGGCAAGCCCAGAGGGAAAATCCTGAGGAAATAGACAAACTACTAAAAGAAAAAGAAAATTTCTCCAGGAGTTTGAGGCTGCAGTGAGCTATGATGACACCACTGCACTCAAGCCAAGCAACAAAGTGAGACCCTGTCTCAAAAAAGAAAAAAGAAATAGAAAATTCAAGAGGGGGAGCATTCAAGTATGCAGAGGGTGGGCAAGACTTTAGCCAGAAGACAATGCTCCTCATGCACAAAAAGAAGCTTTGTATATGCACAGAATGTCCACAGGGCTTTAGTGGCATTACTTCAGTCAGCATTATCTGGCACAGGAAGACACACACAGGAGAGAATTCTTGTGTGTACAGTTAGTGTGGGAGAGGTTTTACCAATAAGTTGTACCCTATCACACACCAGAGAACATGCTAAGGAAAGAAACCTTTGCTATCCATGGAGTGTGGGTGAGGCTTCAGCTTCAAGGCAAATATCATCAGACACCAGAGGACACACTCAGGGGAGAAACCTTTGGTGTCCAAGGATTTGGGCAAGGCTTTACAAAAGTCGACCCTCATCTCTCACCACAGGACCTACTGAAGGGACAAGCATTTGTCAGTAGTGAATGTGAAAAAGGATTCATCCAGAAGCCATACCCCGTGAAACACCAGGTCTCACATTCAGGAGAGAAGCCTTTTGTATGCAAGGAGCTTGGGCAAACCTATACCAACCACAAAAGACTGCATATAGCCAAAGCAATCTTGAACAAAGCTGTAGGCATCACATTACCTGACTTCAAAATCTATTATACAAAGCTAACATAAACAAGACAGCATGGTACTGGCATAAAAGCAGCAGTTAGTTAAAACAAAGGAACAGAAAACAGAACTCAGGAAAAGATCCACCCGTTTATGATTAATTGATTTTTGACAGAATTGCCAAGAACATGCAATGGGAAAAGGACAGTCTCTTCAATAAGTGGTGCTGAGAAAATGTCTATCCACATGCAGAAAAATGAAATTAGATCCTTATCTCACACCATATACAAAAATCAACTCAAACTGGATTAAGAAGTAAATGTAAGAGCTGAAACTGCAAACTAATAGAAGAAAACGTAGGGAGAAAATTCCATGAATCTGGTCTGCACAGTGATTTTTGGATATGACCCCAAAAGCACAGGCAACAAAAGCAAAAATGGACAAATAGAATTACATCAAACTTCAAAGCTTCTGCACAGCAAATGATCAACAAGTGAAGATAAAACCAATGCAATAGGAAAAAATCTTTGCAATCCATATATATAGTCCCTCCTTATGTACGGTTTCACTTTCAACAGTTACATTTACCCATGGTCAACAACGGTCTGAAACTATTAAGGTATTTTGAGAAAGAGAGAGAACATTCATATAACTTTTATTACAGTGTATCATCATAATTGTTCTATTTTATTATTAGTTATTATTAATCTCATACGGTGCCCAATTTATAAATTAAACTTTATGATAGGTATGTATTAATATGTATAGGAAAAAACATAGTATACACTATATAGGGTTTGTTATTGTCTGTGGCTTCAGGCATCCATTTGGTTTCTTAGAACATATCCCCACATGGATATGGGAGACCAATATATCTAATGAAAGGTCAATATCCAAAGCTTATAAAAAACTCAAACAACTCAATAGCAGAAAATGAATAACCCATTAAAAAATGGACAAAGGACCTGAATAGATATTTTTCAAAAAAAGATATACAAAGGTCCAAAAGGTACATAAAAATGCTTAACATCACAAATCATCAGGGAAATGCATATTACAACAACCCATAGACATCACCTTGCAAGGTCAGGTGGCTATTATCAAGAAGACAAAAGACAACCAGTGTTGGTAAGGATGTGGAGAAAAGGGAATCTTTGCACACTATTGGAGGGAATGTAAAGTAGCACATCATTATAGAAAAGAGTACAAAGTTTCCTCCAAAAATTAAAAATAGAACTACCGTATGACCCAGCAACCTCACCACATGGTATACATCCAAAGGAAATGAACTAAGTATGTTGAAGAGATATCCACACCCCCATGTTCATTGCAGCATTATTCACAATAGCTAAGATACAGAATCAAACTAACCACCCACTGACAGATGAATGGTTAAAGAAAATGTGATATATACACAACAAAATACTAGTTAGCCAGCAAGGTTTGCCTGTATCCTTGGACACACCTCCCTGAATGCTTTCTTAGGGTCTGACTGTCCCCCACCTTTGGGGCAGGGCTTGGGAAAAATTGGAGGGAATCGAAAGTCCAGCCACCAGGCCACACAAGGGACAGTGCCCAGGTGCAAGGCTACCTGTCCTGTTCAACAGAAGCAGCCCAGATTGGTCCCACCCAGGTGTAGGGACATGAGTGTGTGTTGGGCGACCAGCCCTGGCAAGTTCCCCCACACATATGTATGGTAGGGCCAATCTCCTCTGAGGGTGGCTCTTAGTATTTTTCAATTCTTCCATCACAGTAAGGAAAATAGCATACGATTCATCCCACAGAGGTATTTTCTTCTGTCAATAGAGTTTTTTCATGAGTTGATGGTAGTGGGGGAGTCGTCCAAACAGGATGCTGTCAGTCCACTCCAGAATGGCCACCTGTAAACCAAAAATCTTTTTGCTGGTCCTTTGAGAGCTGTTCACAGGACACTGCCATCTGAACCACGATTCCGGCTCATTTTGGCAATCCCATTTCTATTGCCAACTGTGTCAGTGTTTCCCAAGATCACCCCAGGTTCAATGTTTGCTAGGACTTACAGAACTCAGAAAACCCGTCATACTCATGATCACACTTTGTAACAATGAAGGGACACAAAGTACAACCAGGAAAGGAAAAGACTCACAGAGTGAAGTCTAGGAGAAACCAGGGGCGCCCTTCCAGGTGTTCCCTTCCAGTGGAGTTGCATGGTGACATGCTTAATTCTCCCAGCAACAATGTGTGACAGCACTTGCAAAGTATTGGCAACCTTTTTATTGGGTGGAACCTGGGCTTTGGGGTTAAGTAAAGCCATGACTCATGCGGCACCTGTGACTGACCTTAGTTACTTTGCCTTCAGGCCCCCAGAGGTCAAACTCCTGCAGCGTGGCCCGAGCCTCAGGCATGCAAAATCATTCTGGCCAGAAAGGGTAGTCGAAGAACTCAGAGGCCACATCCCAGAAAGCAGTCCTCCTGAAGACAGGCCTTTCCTTGGAATGGTCTGGATTTGCACAAGCTGGGCTTCTGAGTTAACCCTTTGCTGCTCAGGATTATACAGGGGAGTAGGTCATCTGAAAATTTTCTCACCATATTCTGGAAGAACTTGGTAAGGAGGATGCCACATTTTTCCGATGACTCACGGAGAGCAAGAGCTACTTCTATATCTGTATGTCTCCCCCACACCAACACACAGAAACACAGATAAACACATATGCTGCATTAACCACAATGTATATGCTCCATAAATATTTTGACTGAATACGTATCAATAGAAAATAAACATTTTATAAATGATACTCATCATTGTTTGAGACAGGGTGGCAGATTCCGAAAGAAATGTGGATGGAATGTTCGATGCAAGAAAGACCTTGAAAGCTTAGTAACACATGGAGGATTGTCCTTGTGGATTAAATATTCTGCATGGCCTTGAGCTATGGGTTACAGCACAGGCCCACCCTGACACACAGTCCCGCCCATTTACTAGGAATGCTGCGTGGCTGCTGGGCCCCAGGAGCAGGTGAACCCGTGGCTCAGGCAGGAGAGTGACCCATGCTTCCTTTCCCCGCCGACCAGTGCTGCTTTCAGGCAATACCAGTCTAACCGACACCCCTGGCCTCCAGCAGAATTGTATTTTTTTGGTAACCCTGGATTGATTTGGGAAGACATGTACTAATTCCAGGTTCTCTGCAAGTTTGCACTGAGCAATAGTTTAAAATAACTCTTGCAACTTCCAGTATCCCTATGAGGTGGTAATATAATGGAAAAATTACTTTTGGTTCCATGGATGGAAAGCAGACCCTTGAGACTCCTCAAATCGCCAAACTCCACTGGTACCTAAGATTTTCCCATTTAGGACCAGGGCTGTTTCTGTTACAAAATGCTATACCTTAAGCCACATGACCAGGCATTTCTCTCAGACGCTTCCTTTCCATAAGAGAATATTTGGAAACACAAGCCTCGCAGCGGTGGGGCACATTGCCCACCCTTGACGCACCTGATTGCTGCAGACTGGACCCTGCACAGAGCTGTAGGAGATGCACAGTGACCTGTAATGCTGGGGAAGGCTGTGATGCCAGCTGTTGGGAAACTCCCCGTGGGAACCTAGAACTGTTGTCTACAAGAAGAGGGCGAATGGAGACCGCTCCAGCTCAGTAGGTAGTCAAAGATTTAATCAGGGAACCTTCCATATGAGGCAGTCTTGGGAGGCAGCAAGATGAAGTGGATCTCTCCACTTGCAATGATGCCTGTCTAGCCCTTATACCATGGAAAAGGAAAAAAAAGTCACTGGCGGTGTGTTAAACCATCAGGTTGCTTTGCTAATATATTTGCTCTCTGCTTAAAGGGACTCTTTGGGTGCCCTACAATACGGTCAACATTCCTAACAGGGGGTGTTCAGAGCAGCAGCAGTTATCTTGGTCCTCTGAGTCCTGCAACCCACTTTGCGGTCACACACCCAGAACACATATCCACAGCCAGAGGCTGCTCAGAGATCATGGCACAGTCTGACCATGTCCTAGGAAAAGGTCATGACTATATATGTCCAGGAGTGGTTTGTCCTCCTTTCCTTTGAGGTCATCCAGTGTCACTGTTAGCCCCAAGAGGATCTCAAAGTATGATGCCGCCCCCTGTGTGTTGTCACAGCCCTTATCATTCAACTGCATTTGGGAGAGGGGATGACTGAGAGCCAGGAGCCAAGGGTCCTTGTCCTGCACACCCTGCTGTCTAACAGGTGAGGCCATGAAAGTCCCTGCTACACTTTGGGCCTCCTGCTTCTCCCACTCCTGCAGTGAGGAGGTTCAGCTAGATTGGTGCTCTCCCATTTTTGCACAGCAAAAATTTACTTTCTTCTAGAAAACAGTCCTCAGAACGCCAGCATGCACTGCAAACAAATATTGCTGAGGGCGAGTGTGCAGTTGGAGGGAAGGGGTTGGAGTCCTGTTGCTTCGCTCTGGTTTCTCCTCCCAAGCTCCCTTTATTCCCTTGCTCGTGACACCCAGAAAACATTCCACCCAATGCTTCCGTGGCCTTCTTGTGGCTGCTCTAAAGTCACCAGCCTTGCTGAGGCTGAAGTAGCTCTAATCTTTGGTTGTTTCCCTACTGCTTTCTTGATGCGGCCTCTTCGCGTTCTTCCCCTTCGTGCACAGGTGCACAGAAGTATAGAGATGTGTCTGTTTGAAGTTTGCATGTTGATGAAACGGCATCGAGTATGACAAGAATCATATTGGGTTTCTATCCTGCTTGTAGGACATCCAGTGAGCCTATTATTTGTTACATTCTGAGATCAATCCATGTATCTACCTATTTCCTTTCTGTCAGTGGGGAAACCCTGCTCTCCCCATTTAGCAATTTCTCTTGATGAGGAATGGAATACCTAGTCCCTATGAGTTTGCCAACATTAGAGAATCATAGACATTTATTTCTTCAGAACACTAGTACCCCACTGAATATTAATGTGTATTTCTTGAAGAAGTGTTCTATTGTCAACAAAATTTGAAAACCTACATCCTCTCAACACATATATCCTATTAAAGCCTTCAAGAAATCCTGCAGTAAATTTTGTTTCACCTTGTTTAACTTAATTTTACACAAATGAGTCACTTGTTATGTTACAGAACATTTATTAACATGTAGAGACACACCGGTGTTCCCTTCATCATAGTTTGAGAAGGCTTTACTCCCATTTCCAATAAATTAATCCAGTCAAAATTTAAGACTGTAATAAATGGTCATTTAGTCTTTGCATGAATACTTCCTATGAGATGTAGCTATTTCTCAGCAAGGGCCACTACCCGTCTCTGGAGGGGAACTCCCAAAATTTTTCAGAGGCACGTCCAAATCAGGTCCCACTGCGGGATCTTGCCAGGCCAGTCCCAGAATGGTCCAGCATCCAGAAGGAGACTTGGAAACTTTTTATGAGGCCCTTGAAATGACGGGAGGCCTTGCAGGACCATGGCAGCCCCAGGCCTCTTACCCAGACCTCCCTGACTCCCCAGCCATTTGCTGCCCCTTTGGAGGGGGATTTGTTGCATGCCACAGCCAGGGCCAAGAGGAACTGGGGCCAGGTTTGAGGTGTCCTCCAGGAACTTCCTGGGCAGCCTAGCCCCCACCAGTCTGGGTGGGTGGCGGGACTCAGAAACACTTTGTGGAACTTCTGATGACACGCACTGCTCCAGACCACAGTGGGACACAAGGCACCTTCCACAGACTTCCCTCCATAGCCAGGTGCAATCCCTTCCTCCCAGCTGGAGTCTTATAGCCTCATGCAAGGTTAGCACCAGCCAAGCGTGCCCTCCTAAGGCCTTTGTGTCCAGCCCTGGCCGATCGTAGCCTCCAAGGCCTTCCTGACCACCAGGTCCCATCCAGGCTCTCCCAGGTTCCATGGCCATTCTGGGTTTGTCCTGGGCTCTGGAGAGGAGCTTAGAAACATATCTGCAGGGTGCCTCCCATGACTGATTCCCCACTCAATTTATCAGCCAGAAAGAGTTGCCCTCCATGGTGTCCATGACTGGGTAAGGTCATCTCAGCTGGCTTAGTGGGCATGAGAAACATTTTGGGGTTCATTTGCCATATACAATCGAGCTCCACATGAAACTGCAGCCGGGTCAGAGCACCTTCACTGGGGCTCCCTTTCTAGCTTACACTGATCCCCACCACTGCAAGGGAAACAAGAAACTTTTTATTGGGAACCTCAGACAGCTGTATCCACTCCACGTACATTCCTGTCTGGTTAGGCTGGTGGCCCTGACAGAGAGATTCTTTACAAAATTTTCAGAAGGCATGTCCAGTGACTGGACACAAGGAACCACAGCCCATGTGGGTGTCCCTATCTGATCAGCCAGTGTCCCTCCTTCAGAATGTAACCTGGAACCATTCTCTGCAGGAGATTCTTACTATCAGGCCCCACTCTAGACAGGCCTGGCCTACCTGTGAAGGTGTCCCTTGATGCCCTTAGCAGTGCCTGCACTGTGGATGGGAGTTTGGAAACATTTTATAAGGTACAGCCAGTGACAAGGCCCAACCAGACTGTGGGACTGAAAAAGGGGCCCTTCTCCCACCTCCACATCGATCCCTGACTTCATGGAGCTTACTTTTCTGTAGAAAAACAACAACAACAACAAAACAACAATAACCACAAAGATAATTTCACTGTGAATAAGTACGTTGAATAAAAAGAATTCTGTTATTAAGATAGAGAATGGCTTGGAGATGGGGGACTAATCATGTTGGACAATAAGGGAGGGCTTCTCAGAGGAGGTGGTGTGTGAATTGACCCTGTAGAAAGCTGAGGGCTCAGGTAGTAGAAAGTGTCAAATTAATGTAATGGCCCCCCAGCTATCCGAGATATTAACGGATCACAGTTTGAGCCAATTCTAGTACTATAAAAAATGTTTCTGTTTATATCAACCTATAAATCTGACTAGCTGTTTGATATGTCCTCAGTAATTTCAGCTTCATCCTTTGCACAGAATTTGGTGTGAGATTAGGTTGGAAAATCCTAACTCACTTCTGTTGCAAATTTTTCCTCCAGTGATTTCAATTAGAGTCTGTGCCTTGGACAATAAGCTATAAAACATTCACTCAACATCTATTTATTCAGGTCCTTTATATGCCATATCCTTCTAGGCACAGATGGAGTTTTAAAAAATACAATCACTTGCAGTCTGCATGTTATTTCTATAAAATCCAAAGTATTTGGAACATCTGCGTGATGATATTTAAACAGTTTTCTCAGGAATTTGACATTGTGTGATGACACCCATGCTCTTTTTTTTTTTTTTGAATAAGAAATGCTTTGCTTCTTGTAAATAGCAATCTACTCCATAGTAGTTTTACTCAACAATAAGGAAATCTTACATCATTGTTTTCAGAAAGAATACATGACATCTGAATGGGGCAGCCAGGGCAGAATGTGTCCAAATCACTAGGGCCACTCTGCCACCTGCACCACCAAGATTCTTTTTTTTTTTTTTTTTTTTTTTTTTGAGACAGAGTCTCACTCTCT
>RJWJ010043159.1:0-12689 GCA_004363605.1 Indri indri | reverse complement strand
TCTTGCTCAGGCTGGTCTCGAACTCCTGAGCTCAGAACGATCCACCCGCCTCGGCCTCCCAGAGTGCTAGGATTACAGGCGTGAGCCACCGCGCCCGGCCTTTTCTTTTCTTATAATGCCTTTGTCTGGCTTTGGTATCAGGATAATATTGACCTCATAGAACAAGTTGGGAAGTGTTCTCTCCTTTTCTATTTTTGGAAAGAGCTTGATAAAAATATATATTTATTTTTCTTTAAATGTTTGGTAGAATTCACCAGCGAATTATTCTGGTTCTGGGATCTCTTTGTTGAAAGGTTTTTGATTACTGATTCAATCATTTTTCTTATTATTAGTCTATTTATATTTTCTATTTCTGTTTAAATTAGTTGTAGTAGTTTTGTCTTTCTAGGAATTTGCCCATTTCATCTAGATTGTCTAATTTGTTGACATACAATTATTCATAGTGTTTTCTTATAATCTTTTTGATGTGAGATCAGTAGTAATATCCCAACTTTTGTTTCCAATTTTGGTAATTTAAATAATCTTTCTTTGTTATTAGTCTACCTAAAGGTTCATAGATTTTTGTTGATCTTTTTAAGCACCTAAGTTTTGGTTTCATTGATTCCCTCTATTATTTTTCTCATCTCTATTTTTTAAAATCTACATTTTTATCTTTATCATTTCTTTCCTCTGCTAGTTGTGGGCTATATTTGCTCTTCTTTTTCTAGTTCCTTAAGGTATAAAGTCAAGCTGTGGATTCAAAATGCTTCCTCTTTGTTAATGTAGTATTTATAGATATAAATTTTCTCTGAGCATTGCTTTAGCTGCATCCCATAGGTTTTATTTCTTTTTGTTTTGTCTTCATTTGTATCAAAGTATTATCTAATTTTTCTTGAGACTTCATCTTTAACCTGTTGGTTGTTAAGGGTGTGTTGTTTAATTTCCACATATTTGTGAATTTTTCAGATTTCCTTCTATTATTGGTTTTATTTCATTTCTTTGTTGTGGGAGAGATAATTATATGATTTCGATGTTTTAAAGTTTATGGAGACTTGTTTTATGGCTTAGAATATGGTCTATTACTGGACAATAGACATTCCTGGAGAATGATCCATATGCAATTCAGAAAAAAACATGCATTCTGCTACTATTGGGTGAAGTGTTTTATATATGTCTTTAGATACTCTATTTTCTTTTTGGTCTTCTGTTTAGCTGTTCTATCTGTTATTACAAGTGAGGTATTGAAGTCTGAAACTTTTGTTGTAGGAGCTATTTCTTCCTTCAATTCTGTTGAAGTTTTTTCTTCATACGTTTTGGGATTCTGTTGTCAGTTGTCTATAAGTTTGCAATTGTTATATATTCTGAAAGGATTGACCATTTTATCAATATATAATACACAATATATAGTACTTTTTCTCTCAGAACACTTTTTGTTTTAATGTCTATTTTGTCTAATATGAGTAGAGCCAACAAGCTCTCTTTGGGTTTCTATTTCCAAGGGATATCTTTTTCTTTATTTTTCTTTTCAGTTTCTTACTGTCTTTGGATTTAGTCTTTGGTAGACAGAAAATAGTTGGATCATCTTTTTTTTTTAAAAAAAAAATCCATCTGTCAATCTCTGTCTTTTAAATGGAGAGTTTAATCCATATATATTTAATGTACTGATAAGTAAGTCCTACTTCTGACATTTTTCTATTTGTTTTCTGTATTTCTTATATTTTCTTCTTCCTCAATTACTTCACTACTCACTTATTTTGTGTTTAATTATTTTTTTCTATTTCTTAGTGGTTACCTTGGGGATTACAATTAATGTCTTAATTTATAACAGTCTAGTTCAAATTAATACCAACTTAGCTTCAACACTATAAACATTTACTCCTGTGTAACTCCGCCCCATATTATTATTGTCACAAATTAGATCTTTATACACTGCATGCCCATTAACATAGTTTATAATTATTTTGTATGCATTCATCTTTTAAATTAATAGGAAAAAAAGAGAACTTACAAACCGAAAGTTCAGTAACACTGACCTTTATCTTTGCCCATGTAGTTACCTTTGCTTATGTGTTCATATCTTTGTGTGGATTCAAGTTACTTTCTAGACTGAAGGACTTCAACCTGAAGGACACTTTCTAGAATTTTATAAAGGACAGCTCTACTAGAGAAGAATTCTCTCAGTTTTGTTTTTTTTTTTTTCCTGAATGGGAATGTCTTAATTTCTCCTTTACTTTTGCAGGATAGTTTTGTCAGATACAGAATTCTTGGCTGATACTTTTTTTTTCAGCTTTAAATATGTCATCCTATTGCCTCTGGCCTCCATGTTTTCTGATGAAAAATTAGCTGCTAATCTTATTGAGGATCCCTTATATGAGGCAATTCACTTCTCTATTACTGCTTACTGTCTTTCTGTGCAAATTGTCTTTGTGTTGGGGAATTCCTTCAATGCTAGTCAGGCAATTATAACTCTTCTTTAATCTTTACTTCTTGCTCACACAGAACCTAAAGTACAGCAACAGGTGAGGGTTCAGGGTCTTCTCTGGTGTTTTCCAAACATACATCCAGACCTGGGCATTTGCATGGCCTTCTACATTCCTCAGAATATGAGGAGGACTTTTAAAACCCTTACTCCCCAAATGTCTCTTTTCCCAGCCTCTTCATTCTCAGGCTTCCTGATCTATTGTTTGCTGCAACTATTACACTTTGCTCCACGTGCTCATGGCTCATGTTTTTTCCTGTAAATACTTTCAACAAACATCACCAAGAAACTACTTCAATCCTGTGTCTGCTCTGAGACAGATGAAACACATCAAGCCCTTGAAATGATCCTTTAGAGAACTACCAGACAGGTCAAACAAAATACATAGCCACATTTCTTTAAGAATGAGGTCTGTATTGTTCCCTGTGATATGAAAACCCTGAATTGGCAATGCAGACTATCATCTTTAAGAGCATTGCTGAACTGGATTGTGGGGGATAGAAACTGAATAAATTAAAATGACCTGAAGCCTCTCACCAAAATCCAAGCTTTCGTATTCGGTGAATCTTCTAATTGTTATAAGATTTTGGTTCGATTTCAGAACTCCAAGAAGTTGATTCTGTCCATTTTGAAAGCTTATTTCTTCATTTTGCAGTGTGACAGGGTTTTGGAGTTCCTTATTCTGCCCTTTTTTCCCTGATGTCGCTCTAACTTACTTTTTAATAGTGATTTTGATTTATAACTAGAATGGATACTTCTTATAGTGTGGATTTTATTGTATACTATTTTTGATGGTTTTCTACTATAAAGTCCAGAATTTTACAAACAGTAAATATTAAACAATATTTTAGAATTAATGCATGAATGAATCAATAAATCAATCAGTATCCACATAAAAAATTTATTTCCTGCCTAAGTGACTTATTCTGTACTATAAAAATCCTAAATATAATTTTCCATATACTCTGAATTATTTTTAGTAGCATTAGTTTTTCTTTGCTCAATTGTTAGTGAAGATTGAGAAAATGTGGTCATTATATTTTTCATAATATCTTTCTTTGTGTACACAAAATGGTTTTTAATTTAATCATTTCATAATCTCCTCAGATCTAAAATAAACAACGTTTTAGCCTTTCCCCATTAGTTCTATTTTCTGCCTGAATTATCCAGATAAGGACTGGAAAATAGAGACCTATCAGCAGTCTTAAATTCACATGGGAGTTGAGCAATCCTTTTGCAATAAACTTTGGTTTAAAATTTTTTAATTGACTGTGATAATGTGAACTAGTAACAGGAATATACCCTTGGGAATGACATTTCTTCCACAGTACTAGTGACTGCTCTAATGTAGTTCATTGATGTTTCATGGTTGATGCAGCGGGGTGAGACTTATTTCCTAGCACCAGCAAAGGCAGATCCAGGGTTGAGACTGACTAACTTAGAGTTGTACATTCTTAAAGACTATCTCCATTTTTTATATCCCAAATCTAGCAAACGTCTGTATAAAACTATTGTATTTACTGTAAAATACTGACAATGGTATTATTTAATGCCCTACATTTATTCTCATAGAAATAATGTTTTCAGAGTGCTTGTTATGTTCCTGACAAATTCCTTTATGCATTTGAGTAATAATTTCATGCAATACAAATGCTAACACCTTAAGTTAGGTACGATACCCCCATTTTAGTCAAGGAGACTGAAAACCAGAGCTGTTAAGGAATTTATGCAGGAAGATGACAGCTGTGGAGGTGCACCACTCTGATTGCCCCTTCAGAAGAAATCCTGCCACTAAGAAAGCAGCTGACTGACCGTCTCCAACATCAGTGTCTTTAGAACTCCTATAGCAGATAATGTAGCTGAGGACATGGTCTCCTCAGCAGTTTCAGCCAATATCCAAGTAGAATAACAGGGTTTGGGCAAGGCAGGACTCCTCTACCGGGAATCTTTGCCTTAGAGCTCCCCTTTGCATTCCAGACTTTCTTAGACCTACACCACGGTCCGACTCTCTTCCTTCTCATGTGTCTTCCCTTTCTTTCACAGGTATCAGACCTGAAACATAGCCTGAAGGCTCTTCCTCCTCACTCTTAACTTGCTCTATGGTCATCTTTCACACATATTATCCCAAATAAATTTCTTGTACTGCCAACTCTGTTTTGACATCTTTCCAGAAGAGCCACGCTGACACAAGTAGAAGGAATGATATATTGAAAGAAAGCAAGAGTTATTTATTTATTTGGAGTGTATGTAGTGGCTGTTAAGTATACTGGAGTTTTAATTCTATTTCTCCTACATAGCAGTTTAGTCTTTTTGCACATAAAAATTTTATTTTATAAAATGAGAATAATCACATCTATCTTGCAGGGTTGTTGTAAATCTCTTGAATAGTGTAGTTTAACTTGACCCTTAGTAGGCTCTCAAAAATGGTAGCCATTAGTAGTATTGTTGTTAATAAATAATAATTGTTATATGGTAAATGTTATAAAATAAAATATAAATGGCAATATACTATACGTTAAATATTGGTTCTAGTATTAAAATTGAAACATGTTCTCCCCTATAATTTCTTTTCCATATTCCATGCCTTATCCTGTCATCATTCTAATTGATGATGCAGGCTTTATATTTCTTAACATTTAGTTATTTTTTAGATAAGACATTGACCTTATATTGCCACAAAATATTTGAATTGGTGATATACTGTAATGATATTCAATCACCTACATAGTAATTAATGGTACCTGCAAAAACTCAATAATGTAGCTCTAAATGTCTGCAAATGGCTCCATACACATTCTCTGGTCAATTGTTTTCTAAATGGATTAGTCAAAGAGGCCACATGATTTGAGAATAAATGCTTAGACCCAAAGTGAGAAAGTCTCTTTTCAAGTGTGAGTCATCTCACTAAGATTTGGGGCAATCATTAACTCACAAAAAAATGTTAGTTTCCTTATTTATAAAATGCGGAAATTAGGACAATTTATTTATAAAGTCTAACAACTCATTATAAACAATCCCCTAGAAATTTATAATTTAAGGCCATAAATTATAGCAGAATGTTTCTAGATGTTCATTATCGTATGATCGGGTTTTATTATATGTACTGAGGGTGGATTTTTTTTTTTTTTTTTAAAGACGAGGTCTTGCTCTTTTGCCCAGGCAAGAGTGCAGTAGTGTCATAGCTCACCGCAACCTCATACTCCTGCAACTTCAAGTGATCTCCCTGCCTCGGCCCCCTGAGTTGCTGGAACTGTAGATTTGCATGACCACACCTGGCTAATTTTTCTATTTTTTGTAGAGGCAGGTTTTCACTATGTTGCTTAGGCTGGTCTTGACCTCCTGGCCTCAAGAGATCCTCCTGCCTCAGCCTCTCAAAGTGCTAGCACTACAGGCAAGAGCCACGCCTAGCCTGAGGATGAATTTTTAAGAAATACTTTAGTCAAATGGATGGTTATTTGTTAAGTTTAATAAATTACATGAGATAATCAATCCTTGGATTTTGCATTTAAGCCTATTTTCTATTTATTCCTAAAAATTACTATAATAGTGGTAAGCATTACAATTATTAGTATTTCTATAAATTTCACCAGAAAATATTAAGTTATTAAAAGAAAACAAAACTTTTTCACAGCTCCTTTCTTGAACAGCGAAAATTGGGGGAAACATGCATAAATTTTTCCTGCTAAAAATGTTTTAAAGAATTAGAGCTATAACAATCAGGATGATGTTTTTATTCTATCTCTACAATAGAAGCTCTGCTAGCATTTCTAGACTATGAAGTTTGTGTCATCATGAGAAATATGTTTAAGGTTTATGTATGATAATGTCATCCATAACAATATAGATTTAGGATCTTACCCAAACTAAAGAGATTGCATTTGGTTTCTGGATCAATGACACACTTGACATTAAAAGCCCATAGTCAACATCAACAGTTAAGAGCAGGTCACTGGTCATTAAGAATGGAAATGCCACCATCTCCAACAATTGAAATCTCACTGCAAATTATCTGAATTCAATTAGAAAAACCAGAGGGGGTAGATATAAAAAAAAGTTGCCTAAAGACAATTTTAAATGATATGATTCAATTCAATGCAGTCGTTACTCATTTAGTGTCTACTATGAACCAATAGCACTATGCCAAATTCTGCAGTTTGATGAATAAGATATGGCCCCTTCCATCAAGAACGAATGATTCATTAGAAGACATGAAGTTTAGTCCAGTAGTGCTAAGGGGCAATTGACGTAAGTTGCTATTTCTTACTGCATAAACAGGACAAACCAAGACTGTTAAGTTTGAACAAAAATGCTGAAAGCCCAGAGAAAAAGGTAGAGAGACAGACATTATAACATATCCATAATAAAATTATCAGATAAAAGTAACTGCATCTGCTTATCTAAGAATTTGTGTAGCAATGATGATTTTGTATCTTGATTGGCACTTAAATATTTCACAATACCCAAAGTAGCTGAATCGTTTTAGGATGAAAGGAGTTCTGATCCAATAAACAGAGTTTCCCTCTCCAATCAATATCCTTCTTTCTCTGTCTCTGTCTCTCTCTCTCTCTCTCCCACACACACATGTAGACACACACACACACACACACACACACACACACACACTCCCCCCATAAGTCACACTGGTCCTTGATGACTTATCATTGTAGCAGTAAAAATTAATGCAGAGCTATATTTGGAGAACAACTATTTCCTATGACAATGATCGTCAAATGGAATGCTATTCTTGCCAATGCTTTTAGCATATCCAGGGTACCAGGGATGCCTCTGCACTGGAATAAAATGAGAATAAGGAAAAGCCAGTGATATCTGATGTTCAAATTGTAAATTTGACTTAAACATGATGGAATATTTTAGATAATAAGGTAATAAACTTCTTTATCCTCCTTCATAAATCCTATCGGTCTAAAGATAGTTAATAAAATGACAGGGATATGATACTGTGAATGCCATTTAAAAATAACTGTCCCTAAAAGTGCTTTGGAAACCAGGCACTGTTGTTTAGGAAGTATAAGCCCAAGGTGCTGAGTTTCAATGCATCATTTCTTCTTTTCTGTGAGTTAGCAACAGCAGCTGTCCCTTCCAAAATCTGTACAGAAGTTGGTAACTGGAAATGGCAGGATGTGGCTTATTAACAACAGTAATCTCTAATAGTCACTGAGTGCTTACTATATGCCAGGCCCTGGGTAAGTGCTTTTGCTTTGCTTTATCTCATTTAGTTTTCACAATGACACAACAAAGTATTCACCTTTATTATTCCCATTTTATATGCAAAGCAACTGAGGCTGTCAACCCCTTCTCAGGACGTTCTGGCTATAGAACTTGCCTCTCTTGTTTTTTTTTTTTATAGGTCTCAATTTTAATGAAGTTAATGTATTAAAATCATATATATAACTATTACCTATTTGAAAACATTGTTTTTTTATTCCAAGTTTCACACATATATCTGTTTTGTTGCTTTACTCTGGCACTGTGCTGTGGGTAGAGGCTTTTTCTAAGCAGAATTGACTTCTTTGATCTGCACTTATCGTCTCCTACAACCTAAGGCAATTTGCTGCCAACAAGTCCATGTTCTTTAACATTTCTTATAGATTCAATGCCTGTTTTTAAATATCATGTGTTAATGTTACTCTAAATACTCCAGGCTTTGGTGTGGTACCATTACACATGCATTCCTAGACAAATATGCCATTTAAATATTGTTGCCTGTTTTTCTGGTCCTTTGCAGACAGCCTTTCCAGAGGTAAAATTTAAAAGCACTGAATGACCCAAATGAAAAATATTTGAAAGGCAAATAATGATAATGCTTTCAAATGCTAAATATCTCCCAAGTATTTTTCATGTTTACTTAATTCTACCTGCAAAGACTAGGAATCAATTATTTAATGCAGACCATGTAAACCCAGTATTAGAATTTGGATGAAGATAAAAAGAAATTCTGAATATGTTTCCAACACAGATTTCAGTGCCATTACAATAAGTTGGATGCTTTCCAATCCAGTCATTAGATTGAGAGTCTTTTTATGTGTATGTGTCCAGATCTCTATGGGTACCTAAAAAATATGTTCTTGCTAGCAGTCGGTATCTGCTATTTACACACAACTTTGTAGCACACACGGTCCTGAAAAAATCATTTAAGGTGTCTGTCTGTATGCCCATTTCTTTATTTGCAAAGTAAGGGGCCAGGTCAGATGACCCATGAAATCCATGCCAGAACTAAAACATATTGATTCTGTAGCCGAGAATGGTGATTTACTGGAACTACTGTGCAGTTAAAACCAACTGCTATCAAATTGAAAATACTCATTTATTCTTCCATTTTCTATAAATCATACTTTCACAGATACTAGAAAAATTATTGCCATCACTACTGATAGGAAATTCTAAATTCCTACTTGCCCTGGAATTATTAGATAGATCATTCCTTTACACTTTATCATTTTTAGCACAAGGCCAGAGAACAGAGGTTTGTTGCTAATCTGGATGTGATTATGAGATAAGATTCATGAGAATGAACCAACACACTGAGGATGCAGAGCAGAGAATTAGACAGTGTTTTTGATGGCAATACTGAGCAGCAGAAGCAAGACGAACTACTGCTTTCCTCTGGACATTCTGTTAGGAGAGGAAAATGTATCTTTATTTGTATAAGCACAGTTGCTTAGGTTTTCTATTACTTGAAGCTGAATACACTCCAGCTAATCAAAGTTTACAGTTACCCACACTTTAGGAGCAGACGAAGTTTAAGAACAATGAAGACTATTTACTAATCAGCACTGAGCTATGGTCCTGTTTCAGGCTTTTAATATTTTCTTGTGATTGATACGACATTTGTCATTTGAATTGCATAGGAATCCTTTTCTTTCGGCAGACCTTCCTTGATATCATTTGTTATTTATTTCCAATTCTCTCCAGGTTTACCTCTCTCACTATGTGCAGATTATGACAAATGGCCAGCAATCCCAAGTTATTTACTTGATGTGAGCATTTCCAAGAGTGAATATTTCAAGAGTACTACACTCACGGATTATCAAATCAAAGTGTTGAAAATGCTTCAAACAAAACAGAAGCATAGTTTACTGACAACTTCCAAGTCCCTCGTCCAATCTTAGGGGATAAAAATAAGTCTGTTTTTATACAAGGATAATAATATTTGATCTGATTCCCATCGTGTCTTTTGAGAATAATGTATTAGCCATTTGAGATACTTTTGAGATACAAATGCATTGCACAGCATTTAAGAAAAACCTAATGACTGACTTATTTTGTCAAAATGTTATGCATCTTTACCTATCATCATGTTTTCACAGGAAAATTTAAAATATCTTTCTTTAGAAATGAATATCTTACAATTTACACAAACATTTGAAGCTCATTCAAAAATATAAGGGGCTCTTGGAAATGGATTGTAGGGCAACCTCATCCAATCTTATGAACCCTTTGGTTATACACCTATGTCCAGTGTACATTCATCAGTTGGCTGACTATAGATCTGGCGATAGGTTACTGCCTACATATACACCATAGATCTGCTGATAGATAACTCCCTACACATCTACTTCTTGTATAAATCTTGAAAGTTCTCGCTGTTGAGCTGCTATCTGTTTCACTTGATGAAAAATATACCCATTGTTACTACCACTCTTTCTGTATTTCAACATTTTGTTTACACAATATTGTGAGTCTGTTAAATGCCTTATTAAAACAAAAATATATTATATATCTATTGCGTTTTAACAATTTAACACTGTAGTCACTTTTTCAGAAAGTATGAATACAGTTAGGCTGCCATTACTTGAGTCCAATTGTCTTCTGGTTTTTGTCATTCATTTTTTCCCTACTCATAAATCATCTCTTTAAGTTGTCTACCTGGTTTCTTGCCTGGGATCAATGTTAAACAAGTGTATGTCAAGATTAAAGGATGTCTTGGAATGTATAAAATAGTTATCAAGTCCATTAGTTCCATAAAAACTTGTGAACTGTATTAAAAAGAAAAATGAGATTTTCCATTATATACAAAGTATATGACTTATGCACTTAACAATAGCTTACAGTAAAGATTTGATAATTTTGTCAAATTTGTTAAAAAGAATATCATTTATTAAATTAGTTAATTGAACAATTTTGAAATTGGTAAAAAATGCTGATTATATATAGCATAGCACACAAGTTTTATGTAATATTAAAACAAATTTTATTTAATTGATTGTCATGAAATACTTTTGTTAATTTTTTGCCAATCTAATGTAACCTATGGTTGCAACTTATGCAAGAATATGATCTGCACATGAATGTTAGTTGATATTTTAATTTACATGAAAGAGTAGGATAAAAGTGAAACAAATACACATGTCAGAACTTTACTCATTCATCAGTGATGTGAAAGACTGTTTTACTAAAATATGTAATAAATTTTGAACACTTAAAGTATATTTTCTTAAATTTGTTGTGCTAATCTCAATGCAATGCTAATAGTCACTACCAAGTTTATTCTGTATTAAACATTTTTCTCCATCACTTTCTTAAGTCTAGAGTACAACAATGATAAACCAAGCCCTGATTTTTAGCATTTGCAGATTTTCATGGAGTTAGTACTCCAACTACGGGTAATTTCATGCTCCCAACATGGCATCACTGAACACGGAATTGGAAAGAGATATGTAGAAACTCACCGTCACATTGACTTTCACCATACGAATACAATATAGAAAGTGATGGGTTTTGAGTAATTGTTACCTTTGTTTTAAGTATAATTTATTTACTTTTAAGTTTACAAAACTTAATTTTTATTAAGGAATATGTTTAACAATGGGCTTGCTATATTCTGAAACTTCACAATAGGTTCTTGAGATGCAGTACAGGACAGTTCACACACACCACTGAATGTAGCACAAGACGAGACCTAATAAGATTATTCCAGATGTATAGATGTTCTTAATTTTTTGTCTTTTCTCAAGAGTAAAACAAGAGCTATTGGAAACCATTTTAGAGTCCTGTTAGGAATGTAAACTCTGTGGTTAGATGTTCTGCCTCAGCCAGTTCACACACACCACTGAATGTAGCACAAGGTGAGGCCTAGTATGAACGTTCCAGATGTATAGATGTCCCTAGAATTCTTGTCTTTTCTCAGAAGTGAACAGATGATACTAGAAATCATTGCAAGGTCCTGTTAGGAAAGTAAACTCAGGGGTTAGAAGTTTTGCCTTTGCTGCTCAGTATTTTGTGTGTCAATGAACTAGTTTCTTAGCCTTTTTGTGTTCCAGCTTTCTCATCTGTAAAATGAGAAGAACGCCAATCTCATGTATAAAATGAGAATATACGTAAAATTCTTAAGAGCAAGGCCTAGAACGTAGTAAGTATTCAATACATATTAACTATATTATAATTGGATTTTAAGATAGAATATAACATGACCAGATTTACAATTTAACAGATCACTCTGCCTATTGTACAGAGTACACAACTATGGCAGAAAAGGCAGTTAAATACCTATTGTCTCTCCAGGGAGGCATGGAGTGATGGTTCTTGGTTTCGGTTGGTGAGGATAGAGACAGAGCCAACTGGATAGATTTTGGGGGACATTTAAAAAGAAAGAACATTGGAGTTATTAAGGATAACTCCAGTGTTTTTAATTTAGGCAATCGACAAGTTTCTCCTTCACAGAGAGAAAGAAAAACGGAAGAGAATAACTTTTGAGCCAGGCGGGAAATCAATGGTTTGGTTTTAGGATTATAAGCTTGAAGTATAGGTAAGACTTTCAGGACAAGCGAAATAGACTGAGGAGACGTCTGGGCTGGAGGTACATTTTGGAGTTATTGGCATAAAAATGGAATTAGGTAAAGCCATGTGGGTGGATAATACTCTTCAGTAAGTAGGGATATATGGTAGAATATAACATAAGAGGTCTTATCTGAGGAACATTAATGTTGAAAAGTTGTTTGGAATAAGAAATGTCAGAGAAAACCAGTTATTCAAGGCAGAGATTATCCCCATTTCATTGATAAGAAAACTGAGGCTTCTCTGGAATGAAGCCCACTTGGTCATGGTGGATTATTTTCTTAATAAGCACCTGGATTCGGTTAGCTAGAATCTTGTTGAGAATTTTTGCATCTATATTCATAAGGGAAATTGGTCTGTAGTTTTCCTTTTTTGATGCATCCTTTCCTGGTTTTGGTATCAGAGTTATGTTGGCTTCATAAAACGTGTTGGGGAG
>RJWJ010043158.1:0-12712 GCA_004363605.1 Indri indri | reverse complement strand
AAAAAAAAACCTATGTATTTATCTGCAAGGTTTTAAATCAGTATATTGAGGAGATATTTGCACTCTCATGTTCATTACAGATATATTCACAATGGACATGTTATGGAAACTATCTAAAATAAATGGATAAAGTAAATGTGGTATATGTATACACAATGGAATATTATTCAGCCTTAAAATGAAGACATTCTGTTATGTCCGACAACATGTATAGTACTGAAGAATATTATGCTATGTGAAATAAGCCAAACACACAAAGATGAATACTCCATTTTCTCACTTATATGTGGGCTCCAAAATTATTGAACGTACAGAAGCAGAGCGTAAATTGGCCATTACCAGAGGCTAGAAGGTGAGGGGAATGGGGAGATACTAGTCAGATGGTATAAAACTCCAGTTAAATAGGAGGAATAAGTTCATTCTTTTATTTATTTGGGTCAGTAGCACAGCATGCTGAATGTAGCTAATAACTGAGTACTATATCCATTGATATTGCTAAGAGAGTAAACTTATAATGTCATCAAAAAATATTAAATATTTGAGGTGCTATTTATGTTAGTTTAATCTAATCATTCCACATTATATTAAAAAATTATAATGTCACTTTTTACCCCATTAACATACAACTGCTATTTGTCAATATAAATTTTTTTTTTTAAATCAGGAGGCCATAAATGTGAGATTTGTGTGTGTTACTGCATACAAATTACACCTAAGTAAAGTACTGTTAGCATACAAAAATGCCATTCACAACTCACTGAACTGATTTCTGGAGCCATTAATGAGTTGCAACCTTTAGTTTGATAAACGTTAGTCCACAGGACTTGTAGTGTTGGGAAAATCAGCTCATATATCTACCTTAACACATTGACCACCACACTAGAAAAAAATTTTTTTTTCCCTTAGGGCCATGGTGTTTTATTGTGAAAGTAGAATAAAAACTTTGAAAACAAAATTATTCTTTCTAATCTAATGAAATAATTGTTATTTTTTATTGTTTTCTGTGAGTGAGTTACATGCAACTTGAACTATAATCCACACAGCTCCCAAGATACGGACACATGTGAGTTACGTATGCTTGATGATGCCCTGGGCTCAAAACTAGCATGAGTTAAGTACAACTCGCATGTCAGTTAATGTGCTAAATGTCCTCTAAGCCTTGCAGAATTCTTCTTCTAACAACAATTTTACAGAAACTTTTATAGATACACTGAATAAAAATTTCAAATATGACAAAAAAGGAATCAGCATAATCCCTTCCTTCAAGCCACTCTGGATCTAGGAAGAGAGGACAGTGTGAAGAGCACTGTGAACAATGTCTCCAAGGCAGAAAGATGTGTTTGAGCACCAACCGGCAAATTCCCCATTTTAGTAAAGGCTCCATCAGATTAGGTCCATACAATTTGACAGTTCCACTCAGTATTATCCAGTTTTCTTCTAAAGTTTGAAATGTATAAGATTACATAGAGGATGTTACATAGAAAAATGTCTATTTTTTACATTTAATTCACACTTGCTGAGCTGAGAATTTTTAGGAGACCTAACTTTGCCTTATGGAAAATCCTCTCTAAGTTGTTTTAGGCCTTTTATTCTTAGGAACCATCTGGTGAGAAACCCAGGTTCTTAGTTTAAAACTCTTAAGTTCTTTTTCTTCTTCTTTATTTATTTTTAATATCCTCTTACTTCCTTTCCTTCCTTTCCTTTTTTATGGTTACAAAAAAACTTACTTCTTTTCTCCACTTCCTTCATCCATCCAACAATGCCTTTCTTGTTTTTGTTGGTGGACATGCATATATTATGAATGCCATCAGAGAATATACTAGTGTCAGAAAAATACTCTATTAAGAAAACCTATGGACTTTGAAGCCAAAGAGACTGTGATTCAAAGATTGACTCCACCACTGTAAGTTCTATAATACAGTGATCCCCAAACTTTTTGGCATCAGAGGCCAGTTTAACGGAAGACAATTTTTCCACAGACTGGGGTGGGGGATAGGGATGGTTTTTGGATGATTCAAGTGCATTACATTCATTGTGCACTTTGTTTCCATTATTATTATATTAGAATATATAATGAAATTATTATACAACCCACCATAATGCAGAATCAGTGGGAGCCCTGAGTTTGTTTTCCTGCAACTAGACAGTCCCATCTGGGGGTGCTAGGAGACAGTGACACCCGAAGTGTGTTGTTTACATCCAATCTACTCCTTAATTTTTGTTTTGGTTGCTGTCACTGCAGAAAACCCTGCTTCACAAAGATAGGATGTTGGAAATGGAAGCAGGCTTTTAGAGCTTTTGTAGAAATCTGAGAATATTTCACTTTGACTTGAATCTAGAATGTATGGGGAGATTTGTTGTCTCAAACATACTTTGAAGGCCACTGTCATTTGCAATCTCAAGCAGTTGATCCTTTTCTAGCATGGGCAAAGTCCATTCACCTGGCTTAATCACAAATGGGTCAAGGATCAATTCCTCCCTAGTTTGGGGATCTTTTGGTTGGGAGGTAATAATGCTCAAACTCTTTTGAAAGCTGAGATAGGTGATCATACACCAGGTGGGAGAAAGAAGGCTCTGGCTCAGTCTCTTCCAAAACTTCTGCTAATGTATGAAACATGTCCAAAATCCTAATGTTCACTCTTCACCCTCATAATTCCAATTTGGCTTTAAATGCAGGTACTTTATCTACTGACTTGAACATAGTTCTAAGTCTCCCCTGAAGTGACAGATTGAGTTCGTAGAGCAGGTTGGATATGTTACAGAAGTAAGTAAGTTTTGCAAACCATTCTGAGTCACTGAAATGTGCTGCCAGTGGTGACTGTTTTTCTAAAAGAAATCTCTGGAGTGGCTCTCATAACACAGAAACTCTGGCCAGTGATCTACCTTTTGAAAGCCTTCTCACTTCTGTGTATAAGAGAAGACGTGTGTACTCTGTGTCCCTCTCCTTACCGAGCTGCGTGAACAGATGTGATTTAAGGGCAAGTGTTTTAATGTGGTTGATAATTTTAATCACATCCTACAAAACGTAGTTTAGTTCAGGTGACATTTTTCAGCTAGCCAGCATTTCTCTATGTATACCATAGTGCATGGACTCTTGCAACCTTCTTGACCTGACCAGTGAAACCAGAAAGTTGTCCAGTGATGGGAGTCGCTCCATCTATGACATATACTGATGTAAAATGACCAGTTAAGTTTTCCTGATATGTAATCATTCAAAGACTTGAATAGTTCTGCAGCTGTGGTGTTGGTTGTCAACAAAAGTGCACATAACATATCCTCATGCACATCTTCCTGAAAGATATATTGCACAAAAACAAGCATTGTGGCCTTGTTGTCAACATCGGTAGATTTGTCAACCTGGGGTGCATAGTGTGGGGACTCGTTAATCCTCACTAACAATTCTGCCTCAATATCCTCTGCTATTTCATCAATTCATCTAGTTGTAGTGCTAGCTGAAATAGGAACATGTTCCACCTTTTCAACTGTAAACTCTCCTAAAACATTCATAGCAAATGTCCTTAGCAGCAGGTAGGATCAACTCTTCACCAATAGTAAAGTGCTTCTTAGCTTAGCAATGTGGTTAGCCACTAAGAATGATGCTCTCAGTGCAGACACATTTGATGAAGTGGTGGCCTTCAATCATTGCTTCCATTATTCGTGTTCACATTTTTTTTCTTTGGAAAAACTCCAAAGGCTTGTCTTTTAATGCAGGGTGCTTAATCTCCATGTGGTGAAGTAGTTTTGAAGGTTTCATGGCTTCGTTGGATAGGTTGGTCACCACATATTATACAAAGTGGGCTTGGAGACTGTGAATCTGCTGTTGAAATGAACCCATAATTTAAGTAGGACTCTTGGTATTTTCTTTTAGATGCAGCTTTCATTTTATTGGCAACCTTAGAGTCTTCTACTGTCTCATCATTGGATCTCTCTCCCTTTTCAAAGAAGCTCTCCAGCAGTGTTTGTTTTTTGCTCATTTTTGCTAGTATTAGCTTGTAGGCTTTCCAAAACTGTGACTGAGACAAGTGCACATTGCAGGAAAGAGGCGTGGATGGAAATGGTAAATAAAATAATGGGCAGGCATGTGCAGGCTAAAATAAGTGTTGGATTCTGACTTAATGCTTGTCACCAGATGCAGCTTAATTTTCACTTACCACTCACTGATAGGGTTTTGATATGAGTCTGCACGCAGTTGATTTATTACGGCCTTTGTGCAGTCAAACCTCTCTGCTAATGATAATCTGTGTTTGCAGCTGCTCCCCAGTGCTAGCATCATAGCCTCAGCTCCACCTCAGATCATTAGGCATTAAATTCTCATGGGGATCACACAACCTAGATCCCCCGCATGCGCAGTTTGCTGAAGGGTTTATGCTCCTATTAAAATTTAATGCCTCTGCTGATCTGACAAAAGGTGGAGCTCAGGCAGTGATGCGAGTGATGGAGTGAGGCTGTAAATACAGATGAAGCTTTACTTGCTCACCTGACGTTCACCTCCTGCTGTGTGGCCAGTTCCTAAAACCAGTCTGTGGCCTGGGGTTTGAGGACTGCAGTTATAATATACTCTGATTTTCTCTATTAACCTATAAAATGGGATTATGAAAATTTATATTGATAGCATCTTATAAAGAGTGAAGATACTATACTGAAGAACTTGTCATGCTTTTAGTCATATAAGAAAATCAACGAATGGAAGATGTTATCTTTATTATTTAATTTTTATAAACATGCTATTACAAAATCCACAGGACTGCGAGATGATTCCATGCATTTCTGAGCAAGGAATCAAACACAAAGCCACCATTGTTTGTGCCATGAGTGACCCACAGGGAAGATGTTTCATATACAAATGTATGTCTTAATGGACTGCAGCAAAGTTCTAGAATAATGGTTTGAGAATTAAGGGAATCAATATTTCTGTCTCTTAAACAGGAGTCACTGACCAAATATTGTCTCTTGCTTTATAACTTATTAAGTGGTGCTTATTACAAGGCCACAGAGTGGTCCTTTTCCTGCATACCTCCTTGCTTTCCTTCACCAGTCTAAATACACTGCAAGGTTTGAGTAATTTTGTTTATTTTCGAAGGCTTCAGGAATTTTCCTTAAATCAATCCACTTCTTTATTTATAGGTATTTGGAATGTTGACTGCTTGAGTGCTACCACGTTTCTGAACTTCTTCCTACTTCCCGTTAGTCCCTTCCTTGGTCTCGGGGACTATGCGCAGTTTGTCATGCGGCCTCAGACAAAAACGTGATCTCTCTGAATTTCAGTGTCCTTAGACGTAAAATGTGACACAACTATCTGCCTGAGGTGGACGGCTCTTGTGAAGACCAGAGATGATTAACGTGGAATGCTGAGCTGTCATCATGCGGTTCTTCCCAGAGTGTTATTCTGGTTAATAAATAACCGTAAAATAATAAATTTAATAAAGCATAATATGTGCAAACAAGGCTATTTCTAACTAAGATGAGTGTCCTTACCTCCTTTTACAAATTTTAAAACTCCACGAAGGGAATCCATAGTTCTCAAGTTTGCCTAAAAACTTTATTTTTTTTTCTTTTCATACCTACTGCTCTCACCTTCAAGTTGAAGAAAATATACTCTCCTTTAGAATCATCCTTTGGGTTGAACAGATGCTTGTTCTAGGATAGAACTATCTTTCCCATCAAATCCTACTAGGAGCTAAACAGGGCTTAAAATTAACCTAATATTGTCTCAGCCTTAATCGTATTGTCCTCTTTTGATGTCTTTGTCTGGCTCTTTTAGTGACGTTAGCTGTACTCAGGCGCATGTAATTCTTTCTTAAACCTTTTTATCTGTAGACTTTCATATCTCAGATTTTGTTAATTGACAACAGGATGGCTCTTTTATAAAATGAGAAAAAATTGCTTTTTCCTGTATTTCCCTCATTAGTGCTTCTGGTAATCACCTTTAAAAGAAGGCAATTTTTGTATCCATCCCTCGTTTCCCCTCCTCTTCTCTGTCTTGCTGAGCTGCAAATCTCCTTCCTTCTCTTGTATCATTGGTTTGAGACTTAGGAGGTTCTCAGTTTCTTGGGCCAGTATTTCCTAATTATTTTCTTTCCAAATAGTTTGATTTATGTTTTAGAATGGTGTTGTCAAGAATATATGATGTTAATATGAAAAACTTGAGTTCAAATTCAAGCTCAATTTTAATTGATTTACTTACTAATCTCTAAGCACAACTATTCATTATGAAAGAGTTTGATAACAATACTGAAATTATGCAATGATGTCATTTCTAGTCTCCAAATTGAATATGAACACTATAAGGCCAGAGACCATGCCTTTTTTACATATCCGGTGCTTACGACATGCTTGCTCAAGCGTAGTGAGTATTACATATATTAGTTATTACCATTTTGTAAATATAGGTATTGCTGTGTATAATATAAAGGCATGGAAATTCAATGAACAAGTTTTATCTAATCTCACTTATTCTTTAATAGCAATGAAAATAGTTTACACATGAAATCTACATAATCCCTTTTCTTTATTTATTAAAAGGGCCGTGTTATTTCAGACTGCCTGAATTCACTCATACATATACTCACATATGTATACACCTTGCCTGTAAGTGTATTATAATTACAGATTACAGACTAATTAGAGTGTTATTTATGCCTGAAGATTACATACTAATTATATGTGAAGTTATTATAGGAAAGCTGGCAAAGGCGATGTGAGTAATTGCTATAAAATTATAAGTGTATGCTATTTAATTTTATGATTATTTGTACCATATGAAATAGCAAGTTGCCAAAAATCAAACCAGAAGGGTGTTGTGAATCTGTTATCTATGCCTTTATAATAATGTTGAGACTTAGCAATGCCAAAAGCACAGCTTGCTTTGGTTTCAAGGACAGAGGCCATGGAGCCAGAGCTAAATTTGGAACTCGTGCCTATAATATGGAAGTATAACACAAACTGCTGTGAGCGATGTTATGGATGCCTTGTTTGGAATTTGGAAATAAAAGGTGAACATGGAGTTAAGGGGTAATCATAAGGTACTCAATATCATTTTTAGTTTTCTAATAACAATATTAATTAATAAATATAAGAATAATTAATAAGAAATAAAAAATAGTAGTAGTAATAATAATAGTAGTAGTAGTAGCAGTAGTATGTACTGGCTATGTTTCAAGCTTTAGTATAACATTTTATGTATATTACTTAATCACGTGTCCACATCTGCTCTGTGAGTTTCATTCTATGAGATGCAACATTTCCATTTTAGAGAAGAGGAACCAAGACACAGAAAGACTAAATATGGAACCCTGGTCACATAACCATTAAGTGGCAGAGAAGAGATTCATATATGAGAAGTCCGCCTCCAGGACGGATGCTCTTAACCATCCGATCATGTTCAGAGACAAAGGATGCCAATTACTCATTCTCCCTTAATTTATTTCCCTTTGGCCTTAAGCGTATCCACAACAACGGATATCTTTTGTTCTTTGCCTGCAGCCACAAGAAGAGGAATCACTTCAGCTATTCAAATTATGAAGACTTTCGTTGCTGGTTCCTTTTGATCTTGCTGCCTTTCCTCTTTCCTTTATATTCAGCTGTTCCCTTTCTTTCCATCACATTCTCTTGGCTTATAAACATAAGATTGCACCCGTGTTGAAGAACTTCCTTTCACGCTGCCTCTCCATAAGTCTACCAACCTTGTATCCCTCTTCAACATCAACTTCATAAGAGTGGCCTGTGCTCAATCTCTCCACTTCAGCAGCTGATTGCACCTCAGCCTATGTTGCCATGGAAGCGCCTCCCTTTAGTGTCTCCATCAAATAAAAAACTGTCCCTCTCCTCCACTATTTTCTTTAAATTTTGGGCAGATTTATTGAGATATACATAAAAACTGCACATATTTAATGTATACAATTTGGTGATTTGGGACTTTTGTGTATACTCATGAAACCACCACAATCAAGGCAATAGATGTATCTATTACCTCTAAAAGTTTCCTTGTTTTATTTTGTTTTCGATGTTGTTGTTGCAAGAATATTTAATATGAAATTTATCCTCTTAAAAATTTTTAAGCGTGTAAGCATTACGTTTTATAGCAGCTCTTTATCTTATGTAACTGAAACTTTATACCCATTGAACAGCAACTCCTTATTTTTCCCTCCCCCCAGTTCCTGACAACCATCATTCTATTTTATGCTTCTATTAGTTTCACTATTTTAAATACCTCACATAAGCAGAATCACATAGTTGACATGATTTTATGTGTAGAGCACCCTAAAGGCTATGTATACTGACACACACACAAAACTGTGAGAATCAATAAATGAATTTAGTAAAGTTGCAAGATACAAAATTAACATACAAAAATCAGTTGTGTTTCTGTAATACATACTAACAAGAAACTGTCTGAAAGAAATTAAGAAAATAACCCTGTTTACAATAGCATCCAAAGGAATAAAATACATAGGAAAAAACTTAACCAGGAAGGTCAAAAGTATTAACTAAAAGCTAAAAAAAGTTGATGAAACAAATTGAAGAAGACACAGGTAAACAGAAAGACGGCCCTTGTTCATGGATTGGAAAATTTCATTTTGTTAAAATGCCCATAATACCCCAAATATTCTAAGATACAATACTATCCCCATCAAAATTCCAATGGATTTTTTTTTGCAGAAATAGAAAAACACTCTAAAATTTATATGGGACCACAAAAAATAAAGAATAGCCTATGTGATCTTGAGAAAAACAACAAAAAATATTTACAGCATATTACAGATATCCAGTAATTAAAACAGTATGGTAATGGCGTAAAGATGGGCATATAGAGTGATGGAACAAAATAGAGTGTCCAGAAACAAACCCATGCATACACTACAGTCAACTGATCTTCTAAATAAGCAATCAGGAAAAAACAGTCTCTTCAATAAATGAAGTTGAGAAAACTAGAGATGCACAAACAAAATAATGAAATTGAACCCCTATGTAACACCCCACACAAAAATCCCTCACTATGTAAATGCAACGTGATTGCATTTGCCTATGATATAGGCATATTTTCTCTTGAAAGGACCCATTTTATTTACATATAGGACACATGTGTCCTACCTCTTCTTCAATTTCCTGGACCACTGAGTTCTACGTTTTATTCCCATTTTATTCACAGCCTCTAATACATTTTCTGGAGGATAATAAGTGCCCGATATTAGTTAAGTAAATGAAGAATGGCTTAAAAAATGCAATCCAAAGGTGATAGTTCCCTTTTGTTTTTATTATCCATGCTCTAAAATGGTATTTATTTGTCTACTGACTCTTGCCTTTTCTATGTTCTGCTACTAGAATGCAGGCTAGATGAGAACAAGAACTTGTCTTACTTGCTCATATTTTTAGCCCTGGTGTCCAACATGATGCCTGTCAGAGGAGTGGGTACTTAGTAAATATACATTCTATAAATATGTAAATGAACATATGCAACATGCAAAATGTCAAAAAAAAAGTGGGAAAAGATTGAGGGAGACAACAAAAACACAAGGGCAAATAACTGTCTGAGAGCTAGAATAAGGACAGAGTGCTATCCTCTGTTCGAGAGCTACATGTGTTTGACTATAAATGAGGGTGTGATTCATGAGTCATGAAATGACGTGTTTGTGTGTATGTGTGTACAAAGGAATTACGGTGTATTAGACTGTGTGTGTGAAGGCACTCTCATGTGTCAGACTATCTATGGGTGTATGAACCTGTGTAAACGTATCAAAATGAAAGCTATATAGTTTCTGCTATCAAGATAAGAGAAAAAGAAGACAGAGAGGAATTATTGTGCTTAAGTATTTATCATGCACAAATAATAATAGCAGAGAGCAAGAGTGTCTGATTGTATCTTCACATGAATATTTTAAAGTTTCTACCTATATGGAATAATTAAACTCATTATGTTTGTCTTGCACACTTTGGATAGAAAGTAGGGATAGCTCAGTAAGTCACAAGCCCATGTACTTTCACTGTGTAAATGGATCTTAGGGCCATCTGCAGAGTGTTTGACTCTTTCACAGCCAAAGGGCTGGCAAATAGATGTGAATCATTATAAGTAGTATATTTTCATGTCTGCTCAATATCTGTCATGTGAGGATGATGATGGAAGAGAGAAAAGAACCTTCTGATGTTCCAGTTAATGCAATGAAAAGTAATAGAACAGTGTTATGACATCCAGGTCTTTGATATTATAACAAATAAATGTCAGTGATGATGCCTCTTAAACTTTAAGGAAGCCAGTAAAAGGGCAGCAGGTAAGTCAACCAGGAAGGTATGGTCTGTTCAGCTATTTCGTGAACCCTGCTTGGCAGCAGGAATTTAAATGTTAATGCCCCCCTCATCTGGACCAACTTCCTGCACATACCCTGCTGCAAAACTGTCCCATGGGTTAAAAGCCATACAACTTAGTAGTCATCGCCTCGAGCTTTGGCATAAGAAGTTCCTGGATTCAAATATTGGCTCTGCTTCTTCTTCTTTTTTTTTAGGCCTTTTTATTTTATTTTATTTTTTTTATTTCAGCATATTACAGGGATACAAACGTTTAGGTTACGTATATTGCCCTTACCCCACCCAAGTCAGAGCTTCAAGTGTGCCCATCCCCCAGATGGTGCGCACCGCACCCGTTATGTGTGTATATACCCATCCCCTCCTCCCCCCTCCCACCTGCCCGATACCCAGTGAATGTTATTACTTACTATATGTGCACTTAAGTGTTGATCAGTTAATACCAATTTGATGGTGAGTACATGTGGTGCTTGTTTTTCCATTCTTGGGATACTTCACTTAGTAGAATGGGTTCCAGCTCTTCTTCTTACTAGCTATATGACTCATGACAAGTTACCCAGCTTCTTTCTGAGCCTCCTTTCCTGGGTATAAAGAACATTTCTGCTGCACCCGGCTATAGCAAGGATGAGCAAGCAATATGTTTTGGAGAAATGGATGAAATACATGGGTGAAATACACTGCTTAGCACCCAATAAATAACATTAACTATTTAAAAATACTGATATGATCATTCACATCCATTAATTTATTTGATTCCTATAATTTAGATTGGAGACTGTCATTGTTTTCACTTTGTGGATGATGACATTGTGGTCCAGAAGACTGAGTTGTTTCCCAGTAGTAATGCAGGGCCCATCCTATCTATTTGTCTTTAAACAGCTGAACTAAACCTGGACAGTCGTCCATTGTCTGAGATACACACAAGCCCAGCGTTCGTAACATTTCCCTTCTCACATAGGCATCCTGTGAAGCTCTCTCCTTTCTGATGTTCCTCCCCTTTCTCGACCGCTCAGTGCTTTAGATTTTGCTGACTTTGGCTGTATCCTCATTGCTGCAAACCTGTCTGTGCCTCCCTAAATTGGCTCTGAACAGTCTCTGTGATCCCTGTGCTAAACTTTCTTCAGGAAGGAACTTTCCATCACCCTGTGTCTCTGTCCCATGCCCTTCAATTTCTTTCCAGCTGTCCCACTCTTCTGTGCAGAGTCCTGCTCTCAGGACACCAGCCTGGTCTAGAGCACAGGTCTTCTTGGGGAGAAAATGCAGGCTCCAAATTATACCATTTTCTTCACAATTCACTCGGACTGATCACAGTCTATATCTCAAGCTGTTTATCTTTGTCCTATACTGCCTGTCTCTCCCCTGACCCCCATCTGATCTCAGATACACTTACTGGATGAACTCATTTCTGCTCTTCAGACCAGAAGCTGCACCTCAGACATAATGTTTCATGTTGTCATCCCTTCATCCCTCAAATATGACTCACACGTGCTTCTGCATTCTGTGTGTCTCTTCTAGTTACAAGGAAAAATTCCTGTTCCATCCAGTAAACACCCACCTGCTACCGTTTTTCAACCTCACAATTAGTAAATGGTGCACAGAGTGTTGACCCTTTTTATACTTCATTCCATCCTTTTGCAGCTTACTATTAACCATCCTTGTACATATTGTGGAACATACAGACCCATGAGAAAAGTCTGGGCAGCTCGCAAGCAACATAAGGAAATGCTGCAAGCACAAGTACAATGCCAGCATACAATTATATGATATCAAGAACAAAGGAACTTTCAAAGATGTGTAGAAAGACCCAACATGGAGATGCATTCATTCATTCTCTCTCTCTCTTTTCCTCCCTAGCCTGAATCTATCTTGAAACCAAGGCTTTGGCTTTGCTTTGTTCTCCTTTTGTTTGTTTGTTTTTTAGTCTGAGGACCTTCTCATTTGGGAGGAGAGTGGCCAGATGGTGCCAGATGGGGATCCAACAATGTTACACAAAACACAGCCTCCAGGAACGTCTCCACAAATACCAGGCGTGGGATTGGGCCACGCCACCACACTTCTTTCAAAGGTTCCATTCCATTAACCACTTCAGTGTGACATCTCAAAGGGATGAGCAACATCTCAGAGAAGAGGGATCTTAGATTGTGAAGGATGTTGTTTTCTGTCCACTTTTCTTCCCCCTTCGCTAGTGAAATCTAAGGGACGCTTATACTCAATTCTGCTATTATTTTGCCTTGACCACTGTGTGGCCTTCACTTCCAGGAGCTGACTCAGATGAAACATGCTGGAATGACATTAGAGTTTGTTGGTCGTTCACCCTCTCTTGCCTGTTACCAATGCGGTGGAATTTATCTTTGGTTATCTTTTTCCAACTCACAAAGCCTTCTGTATCAGTCAAACTAGACAACTCAGGGGTGAC
>RJWJ010043157.1:0-12719 GCA_004363605.1 Indri indri | reverse complement strand
GTGTGTGTGTGTGTGTGTGTGTGTGTGTGTGTGTGTGTGTGATCTCAGCTCAGACTGCCTGTCTCAGTTAGTACCAAGGCTTTGTCTCCTATTCTCCATGTGGATTTTAAAACCTGCTATTTGTATAATGCCCCAGGTCATTTATGGGTTTAAAGCTTGTTATATGTCTTTTGTTTTTCTTCTTTTTGGTGGTGGGGAAAACCAACAAATTTCTTTTTCATTTTTTGAATATAAAGAGATGTATATTTAAAAATACAGTGGTCATAATTTATCCAGCAATTCTAGATGTTTTAAGGAGAATGTTTGTCACATATTCTTAAGCCATTTTGCCCCATTGTACTTTGGAATATTTTTTATTTCCTGTTTTTGCCTCTTTCTCCCTTTCATGCACATCAGTTGAGCTATTTGTATTGTATTGCTCTCATCTGTCTGCAATCAATCCTTTTATAGTTATAGAAAATCTCTCTTACCCTTAACAAAGGGTAGAAATGAGAGCAAATGGAAATTTAATCAATATGTATTCCCTATAATTCTAAGTAATAAATTTACAAACTTACCTACTTTAAAAGTCTTCAACTCTTATACATAAAATGATGCTCCATTTCTCAAATTTTAGTAGAATGTGAGAATTGAACTGAAACAAAAAATATTTGATTATACTAATTTTACCAGTTTACATATTATTATCATTCTAGAAATTCGTACAACAGAATTATTTTGGAATTGGAAAAAAGTATAAATAAATGTTGTATTTCACCATTGGGAAGATAAATATGTGTATGTGTGGGTGTGTATGCCAGCAGAGAACTGGGAATAGGATTTCCAGACTTGGTAAGGAAAAGTAAGAATGAATTAGTAGAAATGGAAAGGGTTAAAAATAAGCTAGGACAACAATAGTGACAACACATAAACTCTGGTATAAGGATAAAAAAACGCAGGCATCCGGTAGGTATTTTCAAAGTTAACTTTATTGTCATGTTTACTAATAAAAGAAAACCTTTTGTAGCATCTCCTCCTCCTAGGAAGTTACAATATCTAAGAATTATTCCCTTGTTTATGGTGCAGTAAATGTCTCAACCGAAGTCTCCTGTTACTTATAATTCAATTGTGACTTGAGGAATGAGTCAAAATTGCACTTTGAGTTCTGTCTCATCAAACTCTAAATGTATCTGCTCAGAACGATCATAATGTTGGTCTGGCTCCTGTGCAATTATTTGTTAAAGTTCATGCCCAGTTTCTTTCTATACACTCAGAGTCTTCGCTTTCCTGAGCAGGGGGCTGCAATATTAGGATTCTATTCTTCCTCCTTTACTCACAGTTGTAAAAGCCTTTTGTCACTGGGGTTTGTGTGAAGTTTATAGCATAAAAAGTTATTTTTTAAAGGTGAGGAAGATCCCCTTCTCAAAGTAAAATGAGATTGTTTTACAATATCAAGTCAAACCTATAGAAGCTTGTCCACAGCTTGCCAGAGTATTTTTCTGTGTAAACATAGTGTCCAAATATACTTTCAATTTACAGACAATTCTGTAAATCCAAGGGAAAATAATGTATAAAAAGAATATGTAGCAAGACTTTCTGTATTCTTTAAAAATAAATGCATGATATTTAGCAATATCACTATTGGATATAGAAATGGTATTATAAATTAAGTGGATGGAAAAATTTCCAAGTCCTAGGTCCCTGAAATAATGGAAGAAAAGTTGTTCAACACTCTTATAATTAATCTGACTGTACAACTGCCCGAGATTTTTTTTTATTATTTCAGTAGACTTACAGGATGTGAGTGGTTTTTTGACACATAGATGAATTATTAATATATAGTGGTGAAGTGAGGGCTTTTAGTGTACCCATTACCCAAATAATATACATTGTACCCGATTGGTAATTTTTGATCTCTCAGACCCCTCCCACCATCCCTCCTTCTTAGTCTCCCAAATCCAATATATCACTATGACCGTGTATACCCATTGTTTAGCTCCCACTTCTAAGTGAGTACACACAGTATTTGATTTTAAGTTCCCGAGATTTTTCACTTAGGATTATTGCTTCCAATTCTATCCAACTTTCTGTGAGAGACATTATTTCATTCTTTCTGTGGCTGAGTAGTATTCCATAGTATGTGTATCTATGTGTGTGTATATATATACACACCACATTTTCTTTATCTGCTCAAAAGTTGATGGATACTTAAGCTGATTCCGTGTCTTTGCAATTATAAATTGTGCTGCAATAAACATTTGGGTATGTGTGTCCTTTTTATATAATAATCTCTATTGAATATCAGTTAGTTGTAGGTGAATGGTTTTATTTCTGGGTTCTCTATTCTGTTCCATTGATTTATGTGTTTACTTTTATACCAGTACCATGCTATTTTCATTACTATCATGTACCCCCATTCCCCACAGGCCTAGAACTGGCCATCCCTCAGCTCATCTGTACCAAAAGCTCATACTTGGGAGAAGAGGGGGATATGTCCACAGCATCGAGTGGTTGGAGGAGAGGAGGTCCTCATCTCCATGTCCCTTTCTGTGCTGCCCAGCTTTTAACTCCCAAAACGGTCCCTTGGGCCTATAACCAGAGAGGGTAGGGCCTCTTCCAGGCAAACAGCTTGGGCAAGATGCCGGGTGGAGTGCTATCCACTCGCGTCCTGGTCCCAGTGCAGCTTATAGCTAGGTGGTGGGAATCGTCCTGGAAGTAGGTAGAAGACCTTGGGATCCCCTGTCCCTCCTCAGCTGGGCAGGGCTGCAGCTAATTCAGCCTGAACTCAGCTCAAGAGTGGGGTGCAGCCCAGTTTTAAACTCCCAAATTGACACCTTGGGCCTGTGACCAGAGAAGGCGGAGCCCTTTTCAGGCAAACAGTGTGGGCAAGATGTTGAGGGAAGTGCCGTCTGCTTGCATCTGGGTCTCACAGCAGCCCCTAGGAGGGTAGGGGGAATTGTCCTAGTTTACATACTAGAGTTTGAGCTCCCTTGTCCTTCCTTAGTTTGGTGACAGCTGTAGCTGCATCCGACTGAGATTTTTGAAAACCACTTTTAGAAAAATTCAGTTGATAGCATGGCACTGGCACAAGACCAGAGACATAGACCAATGGAACAGGACTGAGAACCCAGATATAAAACCATCCTGAGATAGCCTTCTGATCTTTGACAAGGGAGACAAAAACATACTCTGGGGAAAAGAATCTCTATTCAATAAATAAGTGCTGGGAGAATTGGCTAGCCAGAAGGTAGAAGACTGAAACAGGATCCGTACCTCTCACCTCTCACAAAAATCAAGTCATGATGCATAACAGACTTTAACCAAAGACATGAAACCATAAGAATTTCAGAAGGAAACATTGGAAAAACTCTTACAGACATCAGTCTAGGCAAAGAATTTATGGAGAAACCCCCAAAAGCAATCACAGCATCAACAAAACTGAATAAATGTGAACTGATCAAAATAAAAAGCTTCTGCACAGCCAAAGAAACTATCATTAGAGCGAATAGACAACCTACAGACTGCGAGAAAATATTTGCATGGTATACATCCAGTAAAGGGCTAATAACTAGAGTCTATGTATAGAACTTAGGAAAATCAGCAAGAAAAAATCAAACAACCCCATTAAAAATGGGCAAAGACATGAACAGAAACTTTTCAAAAGAAGATAGACTAATGGCCAACAGACATGAAAAAACGCTCAACATCTCTAATCATCAGGGAAATGCAAATCACAACCACAATGAGATATCACTTAACTCCAGTGAAAATGATTTTTATCAAAAAGTCCCAAAACAACAAATGTTGGCGTGGATGTGTAGAGATAGGAACACTCATATACTGCTGGTGGGACTGGAAACTAGTACAACCTCTGTGGAAAATAGTATGGAGATACCTTAAAGAACTAAAAGGAGAACTACCATTAGATCCAGCAGTCCCACTATTGGGTATTTACCCAAAGGAAAAAAAGACTTTTTATAAAAAGACACCTGAATTTGAATGTTTACAGCAGCACAATTCACAATTGCAAAGATGTGGCAACAACCAAGTGCCCAGCAATACATGACTGGATTAATAAAATGTGGTGTATCTATACCATGAAGTATTACTCAGCCATTAAAAAAATGGTGAACTTATACCTCTTGTATTATCCTGGATGGAGTTGGAGCCCATTCTTCTAAGTGAAGTATCACAAGAATGGAAAAACAAACACCACATGCATTCACCTTTAAATTGGTACTAATCAATCAAAATGGACTTAGTATTCATTGGGTGTTGGGCAGATAGCGGGGGGAGGGAATGGGTAAACTCACACGTAACAGGTGTGGTGTGCACTGTCTGGGGGATGGGCATGCTTGTAGATCTGACTTGGGCAGTGCAAAGGCAATTTATGTGACCAAAGAGTTTGTACCTCCATAATACCATGAAAAAAAAATGTAAAAAAAAGAGAAAAATTCAGTTGAATATACTATCAGATAGTAAGACCCATATCAAGAGTTTTACAAATTGGATTGATTGTTAGATGAAATTTTCAGTGAGTGCACTCAATAATATGGTTCTAGGAAGTAGTCCTTTATTACCACACATTTGATTAGAGTCCTTATTTTTGTTTCATATACCCTTTTAATCACTGGATAGTTACCTATGATTTGGTGATATAATAGAAGCATTTGCAGGGAACACGGTAGGGGGGACCATAATCTGGTTTATTTGAGGGTTTATGGGAAATGGTATGTAGTGAAGTGTTGTTTAATACTTATTCTATACCAGACAGCTTGCTAAGGGCCGAGAAATGTGATGGTTGCCAAAGAGACTGAAGTTGACCTAATTTGATATTTTAATATAAGCTTCAGTGAACAATTAATGATGTATAAATGTGCCAAACAATATGCTTATGATAGGAATATGTTTTAATTTTATACTGTAAATAAAAAGATTTGGTAAATATAATGATAGTTTACTAATTTTAACGTATAACTTTTAACTTTCCAAAAATAATAGGCTTGCTAAACAATTTTTTTATTGTATGATTCTTCCAGTAGCACTCTGATTGTTGTAATTCAGACTTGGTGTGTGCGTGTGTGTATAAAAATATATACATATACTCACACATATGAAATGTGTGTATGGATATATAAAATTATGTATCACCAATCTTAATTATATAATTATATATAATGTATGCACATATATGTAATCACATGTATAGATATAACTTTAAAGTGTAACTTATGCTGTCACTGTGTGTATCATTTAACCAAATTATCTCCTTTATCATTCTGAAATTTAGTGGGTACCAGACGGTATTCACAAAAACCTGGCAAATAGCCCATCATAAGGACAGCAATCTTGTCCATTAGAGGATTAGACAGTAATGACTCTGGAGACTCTGGAGAATTCTCCGTCTCCATCCCCAGCCTTTGAAAGTCCAGCCTATCCAGACTGGATAGCATCTCCCAGGATAGACTCACAATACTCCTGGTCATAAGTGATGAAGTTACTGTTCTTGGGGAATATAAGTAGCTTTTTACTCGTTATCATCAATGTCTTAAACGTCTTCAAATTTAATTGTTATGGAATTGTTACTAGTATTTGTTTAATTTCTTTTATATCTGTGATTACATATTATTCATCATTCCTAATCTTGTATATTTTTGCTCTCTTCTCAGTGTCAGGCTAAAAAATTATTTAACTATTAAACTGGTGTTTTTAAGGAAGTGGTTTTGGATTCATGCATTCTTCCTACTACTTTTTAGATTTCTACTCCATTCATTTCAACTTGCATATTTATCAACTTCTTTTTGCTACATTCTGTTGGCCATTTTGTGTTCTTCATGTTAAAATGAACATACGCTTAAATTTCTAAACATGAGCATTAAAGAAATGTCTTTCTTAATAATGATGCTATATGGCTTTAAATGTCTCTTCATTCCTCTGTGAACAGCCTTTCCTGTGTCTCACAGGCTTTATACACACCCTTTATTTAAAGATCGCACAATTCTAGTGGGTTTTCTTGGTGCAATGTTGCCTAAGCCTTATTTCTTAATTTCTAAATAAAATTTCATTTTTGGTTAACTTTCCAATTTAATTTTTCCTGTTCATTTTTGGATTACAATTACAGGATGTGTCATTTTATATGAATTGAATTTACTGTCTTTATTTTCTCTACTGGCTCCATCCAAATCTTAAAGGAACTTACTGAAATTTCATAGTACATTTGTATTTATTTCATTTTCTACTTGCACATTTTACTTTCAGAACTAGCAGATTGACTAAAAATATTGTTTTCACTGAAATCACAATAATACAAAGTCTGATCTTACACTAGTGAATTTTTTGGTCCCATTTATTTTGTCTGTTTATTTCATTTATTTCACTGTTTTTCTATATACACGCATATATTGCTACTTGCTCAATGGTGTTTCTTCTAAATTTTCTTTTCTTTCATTCTATGGCCTTTTTCCAGTAGATTCAATATTTAGCTTGAGTCTTTACTCCAATATTTTCCTCACAAAGGGTTTATGAGTGATTTTAGTTAAATCTTACCATATTCACAAATATTCTTCATTTAGCTATACAAGTAAATGACATCTCGGGTAGGTATAAAACAGATATACCTATTTAGTGTTTTCTCAACTCAAATAAATGTCACTCTATTGTTTATCCATGTTTCCTCTTTGCCATTTGTTTCTTTCTCTCCTTCTGTATCTCATGGCATTCTGATGGATCTGAGACTCTCATGATTTCTATACTTTTGTATTTTTGCTTTGTGATTAAAAAAAATTCTTGTTCTCTTAAACCATCAACCATTCTGTGAGTGTCCTTTCATTTTGTCTCCTTTTTAAAAATTGCTCCTGTATCATTATTTGTGTTTAAGTTGTCCTGTCTCATCCCTTGACTCTATTTGGTTGAATCCTCTTCATATGTTGTTTCTCTTCCTTTCTCTGTTCAGGGGTTCGGTTAATTCTCTACCTGCTGTTTGAGGCCAGGCGTAGGTGTAAGATGTGAGTTTCAGTAGACCTGTGAGTGATGTTCGGAAAAGCATTCTGTGCCACGTGCCTGGTTTGAAGTAAATGACTAGCTCTTGGTCCACTCTTAAACCATCAGGAGTAGGCTACCCTTTTCTTGTAGTCTCTAAACCTTGGAAGAAGGGCAAGTGGCCCATCCAATAACCTTATTAATAGCTCCTTTTTGGATGTTTGGAGGCCAGAGGGATCAGGTGCCCTCAAAGGAGCTAATGTCAACCTTGTCACTGAAAAGTCTATAGATGTCAATGAACTTAGCTCTTCCCAGAGTGCCCTGTGTTCTGATCGCAACACTAGGGCAGTGGGCCCAAGCACTCAGCCTGTCTCTGCACTGACCCACCAAACTGAAATCCCATACGTCTCACTCAGTCTGGTTGCATAGAGTATCCCAGGCCCTATTCACACCAAACCACTTGTTGACCTCAGCAGTAGTTGGCCCAGAGAGGAAAATTGGTTGGACTTGAGAGTAGAGCACAAACCAAGTCATTTTTTTCTTTTAAAACAAAGTTCCACCAGAGCATCTTTTTCAAGTTCATTAAAAATAAAAGTTTCTTACACAATCACAGCTTAAATAACTTTAAAACAAGAAATACATTAGCATCTTTATTACAAATGTAATTGGTTTTCTTTTATTTTTCTTCGTGGGGATAGGGTCACTAGTTAAAATACACCACTGTAAAATCTGCAATTTAAATTTCATTTCATGCTGCATTGTAGAAACAGTTTACATAAACAGCATCCATTAATCATTTAAAACAAAGGTTAAATGTAAATTAGGATCCTGCTATTTATTTCTATGATTATTTATGGTTTTCTGGTAAAGTTCGATTTTTTTTTTTTTTTTTGAGGGTGAAGGAATTTCTGTTTTTGAAAGTAAAATGCTTTTAAACTAAAGTTGATAACTTACAGAAATAAAGGATCTGGAAAGAATGCCATAACATTGCAAACAGCATTTGTAGCTAAAGAGCATGCTGGCTCTCAGTCACAATTTTAATTATGTCACAATTTAACTGTGAAATCTCTTTCCTTAGGAGTCTTGCTAATATTAAATAACTGTGCTGCACATAATTCTGGTGGAAATGATATCTTTCTGGTGGCTGCAATTTTTTGAAGAGAGTTAGAATATTGGTTTCATTATCTATCAGTTCATTCAACAAAAGAAAGTAATAAAATAAATAAACATCAGTATAAGTTAGTAAAAACTATCTAGTTTTAAACTATATCGGCAAAGGGACAAAATATCTGGATAAACACTTTGTTTCAGTGGTTTGCATAAACATTATTGATCTTTATTAGGAAATACCTGAGTAATTGATCAACTTTTTACTCACCATTCCAAACTATTGCTCTTGGGTAATCACAGTTAAAATATTTCTATTCTTTAATTTGTTTCTTATGGTTTTGTTCTTTTATCACAGCTTTGATATGATATTAATGTGAAGAATGACAGCCTGAACTTTAGAAAAGAAGTTAAATAATTTGACATTTTATCATTTTACTAAAGTTCAAAAGGAAAGTGTAAAACGTATTACCTAAATTAATCTAAAAGAAATTAGTATTTTGATGCGTAAGAACCCAGAAACATTAAAGATTACAGTCATTCAAAAAAAGCGAAGTAGCAAAACAAAACAATCATGTTGATTTCAGCAGTCAGTAGTATCATACTTTATTGTATTGTATTCTTTATGTAGGCTATTAGGGGTATATTCAGCAGTGATATTTATGTAATGGTGCCTTCTCCAAATACCAAAGCAAACATTGATATTCTGATGAACCATGTCATTGTGGCTAGGTGTCATTATACCTTTTTTTATTTAGTTCTTTGGATATTTTTGAGCAGCAAAGTCCTGAGAAAGAATTGAAGTTACAATACAAGTGTTCTATATCTTTTATCTTTTATAATACAATAGCCTCTACAATGTCAAATGAAAATTTTTCAATATGTTTGCAGTTATTTTAATAAACTATCATTATGATATCCATTCAGAAAAAAATTTAGTTAACTGTGATGTTAATTTTAAATATCTGAAGCAAAGTTCAAGTAATTGTTTCCAATAAACTATCTTTTTTTTTTTTTAATTTCAGCATATTATGGGGGTCAGATGTTTAGGTTACATATGTTTCACTTGCTCAATAAACTATCTTAATGGCTTTGAATTCATATCATTTCAAGATTATGTTATCCAATATTGGGTATATATAAATATAACACTTTGTTGCTCCTTGCCTCATGCAAAAATTGTACTTTAATTATGCTCTAAACATATTTCGTGTTTTTTTTTACCAACCCAAGAAAGCAATTACACTTTAACTTTTTCTTTCTGATGAGATAATAATCAGAATGCATTAATATACTAAAAACTTTAGATTATTCAACCCAGCATCATTTAGTGAATGAAGGTAAATAAGTCAGGTTATTTCAGAAATTGTCTTCAGGACTTCAATAATAGTAAAACTTCTTACAGTGAAGCCAATCAACAGAAGTATCAGTTTGAAATCTAGGTCACCATGACTATGTCTAAAGACAATATGATTCGAAAATGGTCCTTCCCAACTTAATCTTCAAAATGAGCAAAATCTGTATTTAATATCTACTGTGAACATGAAGCAATATGCATAGAAAATACACAAGAGAAAACTTTATAAATTAATTTACATTTGAAAACAAATGTCACACAAAGGACATTTTTGATACTATCCTGAAAGGACAAACATCAGCCCTTGAACACCATATGTGGTCTGCGTTATGGCTTCTTGGCACTAATCCATAATCTATTTCCAGCAGTCACCATTTCAAAAATTTATGAGAACCTGGAAAGCACAGAAGGGCTAAAGAAGCTACTTGAGTTCTGCTTATTAGCATACTCATTAAGCCTAATCAATAATTGATGAACCATTTGTGGAAAACATATGGATTAAATTACATCTTGGCTGAGACCATTCAGAAAAGACGTCAGTATTTTGCCCCATTGCTGTATAAACATGATGTCGAAACTGATCCCATAATGGATAACTGAAAAAACTTGGGCTTTCCTTTGTCTGTAATCCAAATTTATAATGCACTGTGACTTATTTTTAAAATGATTTAAAGGAATTTAACATAGAAGTTATTGAAATGTAAAATTTATGGGATATTATGAAAACTTTCTAAAAATTTTTAAATAGCCCTGAAGAAATGTTTGAGAGAGGGAAAAAAATGCACTTATGAGCAAAGTGTGGTGAAGACTTAAAAACATTAGGCTAGACCACCCACATTGTTAAATCTGTTCTTATGACACTGGTCCTGGGGTAGTTTTGAGCTAATAAAAATTCACATTTTTTTGTGGTTATATAACTATAGAGTCAAAGTACATTTAAAAAAATGTTTAAATTTAGAATAGTTTTATACTTATACAAACATTGTAAAGACAGGACAGAGTTTCTACACACTCTACATCCAATTTCTACTCTTACTTACTTCTTATATTAGTATAGTACATTTGTCATAATTAATGATTTGATATTGATACATTTTTATTAACAACGTTTATACATTATTCCGATTTTAAATTTTACCTGCCCTTTTTTCCCCAGCATCCTTTCCAGGATACCACATTACACTAAGTTGTCATGTCTCCTTTAGGCTCCTCTTGGTTGTGACTGTTTCTCAGACTTCTCTTGTTGTTTATGACCTTGACAGTTTTGAGGAGTGTTGGTGTTTTGTAGAATGATACTCACTTCAGAATTTTCTGATGTTTTTCTCACAATTAGACTGGGTTTTTGGAGGAAGACCACAGAGGTAAAGTGCTTTTTCCTTCACGTTGCATCAAGGGTACGTATTATTAACATGATAAGTGTTGATATTAGCCTTGATCGCCTGACTGAGGTAGTATTTGTCAGGTATCCTTACTCAAGTTCTTCTCTCTCTTGCCTTACTGTAACGTACTCTTCATAAGGAAGTCATTTTGTGCAGTCAACACTGAAGTAGTGGAGAATATGCTTCCTCTTTTTAAGAGCAGGGTGTCTATGTAAATTATTTGGAATTATTTTGCATTAGAGTTTAGTCTATTTTTCCCGATTTATTTATTTGTTATTCAGTCGTTTACTTATATGAGTATGGACTCATGGATATTCATTTCACACTCTGAGTAATAATCCAATACTACCCTATTTTGTTGCTCAGATTGTTACAGATCTGGCCATTGGAGATATTTCAGCTGGCTTCCATGTCACCATAAAACACCCATCTCATTGTGTGTGTGTGGGGGTGGTTGTGTTTGAGAACTTTACCCCTTATTTTGTAGCACTACAAGAAGCTCAGGTTTCACTAAAAGTGTATATTTTCCATTGCAGTCCTAGAATCAGTCATTTCTCCAAGGAACCCTTATTTAATTTGTTTGTTTTGGAATGGAATTAAAAATCAAGTTCCGAGTGCTACATGTGTTCTTCGACACAGTATAAATATCCCCATGCAAATTTTTGAGGGTATATAGGTTTTCGAATCAGTTGGATAAATACCTAGAAATGCAATTCTTGGATTACATAGTTTTTAGATTTTAATCATTCTAACAGGTGTGTAAATGGATGTGTAATGATAGCTCATTGTTGTTTTAATTTGCATTTCCCTGATGACAAATGAGGTTAGACATCTTTTCATATGCCTATTAGGCATCTCTGTATCTTTTTTGGTGAGATGTTATTCAGATCTTTTGCCTATTTTTAAATTGAGTTGTTTGTTTTCTTATTGCTGAATTTTAAAAGTTCTTTGTGTATTTTGGTTACAAGTGCTTTATCAGATATGTGTTTTGCAAATATTTTTACCCAGTCTCTGACTTGTCCTTTTTTAATTTTAATAAATTCAACTTATCAATTTTTTTTTATAAACTGTGCTTTTGTTGTTTCATGGAAAAATTCATCACCAAACCCAAGATTATGCAGATTTTGGTCATGTTACTGTATTGCATTTTATGTTTAGGTTTATGATCCATTTTAAATTAATTTTTGGGAAAGGTATTAGGTCTGCATTTCAGAATTTTTGTTGGTTTTTAGTTTTGTGTGTGTATTTTTGTTTTGTTTTGTTTTTGCATATGGACATGTAGTATTTCTGTACCATCTGTTGGAAAGATTGTATTTTTTCCATTAAATTGCCTTTGTGACTTTGTGACTTTGTCAAAGATGAATTAACTGTATCTGCATTTTCTATCTTCTTCTGATTCTATTTATAATAGTAATTTTACAATGTCACCAGGTTTCAGATTATTTCAAATACCTATAGTTAAGAAATTACATAGTCAGATTTGACTTAAAAAAAGACATTAAGAATATTTTTCAAACAAACACAGAGCCACTTTATACTACCCTAGATTAAAAAATACTCTCATAGAGCACAATTTCTTTTGTATATTCACAGCAGTGACCCTTTACAAATACTGTATGAAAATACTATTCTTTATTAAATGAATTATGCTAGGGTTATTACCCTTAATGTTGAGTCTTCCATTGTTTAAGTGCAATAGTGATTAGGAATAGCAATCCAGCAATCTCAGACTCAATATTAAGAAACTGAACTATTTAAAAAATTCTATTGCTGAAGAATAAAATTTAGAGAAAGTTAAAATCATGATTCCTATAAGGTATGAAACAAACATGTCTACAATCAGATAACTCAGAACAGTGTGCTCTAGAGAATGCAGTTTTTCATGAAACACACATTTTTTTCTTACACTGTCATTTTTT
>RJWJ010043156.1:0-12713 GCA_004363605.1 Indri indri | reverse complement strand
ATACTTGGAAGGAGATCATAATGGTAGGAACTTTATCTCTTTTTTTGTTTTGTGTTCCTATCTTGATGAACAGTTACAGTTATGGAACTGATGGAACCATGGTTTAGCTCTCATAATGGATGCAGCTAATGTATTACATAGTCAAATATGTTTTTTTCTTCTAAGGCATATTATTGGGACTTTGACTTTACATTGATGTATATCTATGTTTATGACATGCTGTCTTCTACTTCCAGGGCTGTCTCAAATATGCATACTTCCCTTACAAAAACCCTATCTCTAAAAACAGAGCAATAAAATGGAAATATATACTCACCTCTGATGCTGAAACTACCTGCAGAGTTTTAGGGGAAAAATGCTCAAACGGTCTCAGAAATCCCAGTCACTTACATGCTACCTGTGCCCCCTGACCCTCTTCAGGAGATTTTCTCTTAGCGGGAGTGGAAGAAAAACAGAGGCAACCTGGGACTTAGTCTCCAGTGGGTTAATGAACATGCTCTGCAAAGGTCAAGTGCTCGAGGACCTTTGCTGCTTTTTGCCAGGCTTGCAGATTCCCAGGGGTGAGGGAGTCTGCACTCCATCAGGGGTCCCTGAATTGAAGATACTCCCTTGGTATCTATGGAGACTCAGGCAGCTCGGCACCAGATGAGCAAGTTATATGTGATTTGGGGATTTATGGCTTTTTAACCACTCTGCACCATATTTACCATTATTGACAAAGCATCCCACTTTATAGGAAACTGCAGAAATAGTTTCAGGCAGCTATTCTTCTGTGGCAAAGTAATAAAAAATATTTGCAAGCAGGAAAACCAGGGGAAAAAAACATTGAGGACTGCAAGGTAAGATCTATTCAGCACTGGAGCACCTACGATTTGGGACATGGGCCATGCTTGTGTCTGCAGATTTTTGTAAAAATACAAGTTCAAAATGTGCATTGATTGTGCACCACTGGGAAATACTGGCAAAATGTTAAACACAGCATGCAATAATCAAGGGCAGGAGATATATCCTGGACAAATATTTAGGATTACTTGTCCTAAATATTTGTGGGGCTAAACAAGTTAGGGGGGACTCGTTATAAACATCAGTAATCATTCCAAATAGCAGCAGCATGATCCCTTTATTAAAAAAATCAAAATTCACAATCTACATGGGCCACGTGTTGAAATGACTTCTGTTGTGGAAAGGTCACGGAACATATTAAGAGTAACTTGAAAAAGAGGACATTATAAAACACTCTGAAAACATATAGAAGACCTCACCAGAAGTTAATGTGGAAGTCTGTTTCGTGAATTAAACAAAGCCGTTTTACCAAAGATGCTGGGATTTAGGATAATATTTATTAATGCCTATTTTGAGCTAGGGTGAAACTGCCCCTCCTATGAAGGAATTTTGATTCTAACAGATGTAAAACAGATGTGTACAAAGTAGAACTTACTTTGCCAAGTGCTATTTCTTAAAAATAGGTCTCATTTGCCAGATCTCCTAAAAGCTTTGTCTACATAAGGGATTTGTATAGCTTTCATTAGTTTAAAAGAGAGAGAGAAAGGAATGATCACTCTTCAGCTGGCAGAGGAATACTACGACCATAGCCCCCATGTTAAATTCCAGGAACTCCCTCTGGGCTTGTTCAGGGAATTTGGCCTTTTGAACACATATTGAAGAATATTAGGATGAGATGCCTCTGTCTTAGATTTTCCATCCTTAATACTGGAAAATTGCTAGTTTTTAAGTCATTTTCCTAAGTCTGTGTTTATCATGGACATGTTCGCCCAGTCTTGATAGTCCTACTATAAATGGCACCTTTTCAATTCCACTCACCTCTTCATTTTAAGCTTCCCAAGGTCACTGGCAGAACAACTGCCTGGCTGACGCCCCCACCGCTGCCGTCTTTAGGGACAGAATTCCACACGGGTGGTCTCTCTTCTCTGGGAAGTGATGCACAGGTTTCTGGAACCATTAAAGAGAAAGAAGGAAACCCGAAAATGTTCTTAGAAAGTACCTAGTAAAATGGAGTTGGAAAAAGCAAGAATAAGATTACTGGCCCATATAAATAAATGAAACCCTTGGGTTTACTGTGTAGTCTAGATCCTGTTTTTCTTAGCCTATTCTAAGGGCTTGCCTTCGTGCGATGCACTCCACATGGTCTCGAAATCAAGAGTACAAGTCCCCTTCCCCGCGTTTTTGCCTTTTAATAATCAACATGATTTCTTCAAGTTTTCCCATTTATTTATTCATTACATTCAAGTGATAACTTTTCCATTTCTTTTATTTGTACAGCTTCTTTTATTTGGGGATAGACTCTTGCAAAATAAGCCCCTGCTGTCTGAGAAATTACAATCTGCTCTGCTTAGGAGAAAACACATCCATGAGTGGAATACTTAAGTGATGGAATAAGGCAGTGCTATGAATCAGCTGTCTGAAATCTCGTGGATCACAAGTGCTCTTCAGACAAAGGGGGGATCTTGGCAGGCAGCTCTACCCCCAGACCCTTTACTTGAGGGCACACTTGGCTGCACCCCTCCCCAGGAGGAAGTAACCTGCCTGGCCAAGGAGATCAGCCACCCAGAGCCCCTAACCCACTCGCTATAGAGTTAGCAGGATGCAAATTGCCAGTGCGTGGAAGGCCTGAATTGGCCAGACCTTTCCCTTTATTTCCCTTTATTTGAGTTTTTATCAGCAAAAGCCTTTCTCAAACCCAGGATTTGTGTGCAGTTTAAATGCAGTAAAAAGACAAGCTTAAACTCTTTGGTTTTTTTAAGCTAATAAATACATGAAAGGTACCCAGCGGAGTCCAGTGAGGTGTAGGTGCTTCCCCTCCCTTGGTGCATCAGCACAGAAAGAGGCATTTGGTGGAGTTAATTTTTGCTACAAGATGCTCGTTTTGTTTTGGCTTTTCAGGAAATAAAGATCAGATGAGCAAAGGAAATGTAGATCAAATTAGTAAATGCGGGGATTTCGCAAATGGTTTCAACAAAGGTTCATTAAACCATTAGTCACCTGCCTCCGTATATTGCTATATAGTCGTCCCTCCATATTTGCAGCTTCCACAGATGAAAAATATTTGGAAAAAAGCACAATAAAAAATAACAATCCAACAGTAAAAAAAAATACAAGTAAAAAATACAAAATAACAACAATTTAAATCACATTTACATTGTATCAGGTATTATAAGTAATCTAGAGATGATTTATACAGGAGGATGAGTGTAGGTTACATACAAATACTAAACCATTTCATATAATGCACTCGAGCATCTATGGGTTTAGATATTGAGCAGGGGTTCCTGGAACCGATGCCCCACAGATACCGATGGATAACGGTACTAAATGCTAAGGGAGGGGGAGGAACAGATGAGTTTGGGAAGAACCATCTCAGCTGTCCTTATTTCAGTTATTATCGTCTCCTTCCTCATCACCACCACCATCATCCACCACTGCTCGGCCTCCCAAATTCCTCCCACAGCATCCCTTGGGGTACCTCTGTGGACCCCTACTACATCGTGGAGCACCATGAAACCCACCAGAGCAAGAACAGGGAGAACTAGGTTTTAGTCCTAGTTCTGCCCCTTGCTCTAAGATTTTGAAAGAGTAACTAAGCCTTTCTGAAAGTCAGCCTGCTGTAAAACAGGCTTAAATATGTGGAAGAACATTGTAAACTAAATCAAATATAATGAATGATGATGATGATAGTGATAAAATAATAATAGTTGTTATTGTGAAAAAGTGTGTTAGAACAATTCTGGGCCAAATCTGCCATTTTCCACTGGTACAATTACCCACCTGTTCCTCCGACCTTCCTTGCCACCTGCCATAAGCATGGCATGCAGTGATAGATGCAGACAGGTGACCAGCTGCTGTTAATATTATAATTGGTCTTTAGTGAGATCAGTGATTCAAACTGGTACTTTAAACCTTTTCATTTCTTTTACTAATTTGACATTTATTTTATGAAAAGCCAAAACAAATTATAGCATCTGGGAGTAGCAATAAACTCTTCAAAATGTCCCATCCCAGGAGAAGCAAGTGATTTTGTATTTTTAGCGCTGAAAACAAGGAAAGAAGGAAACTAATGTTTATGGAGAACCTGCTAAAAGATACATTGTATTAGTCTGATCCAGTTGCTATCACAAAATGCCATAGATTAGGTGGCCTAAACAACAGACATTTATTTCTCACAGTTCTGGGGGCTGGGAAGTCCAAGATCAGGGTGCCAGCACGGTCGGGTCCCTAGTAAGAGCTCTTCCTGCCTTGAAGATGGCTGCCTTCTTGCTGTGTCCTCACATAGTGACAACGAGAGAGTGAGCTCCAGTGTCTTCCTCTTTTGTAAAAACACTAATCCCGTCATAGGCACCGCACCTGCATAACCACAACAAAACGTAGCTACCTCCCAGAGCCCCCACCTTCTGCTATCATTGCATTGGGGGTTATGGTTTCAACATATGAATTTTGGGGGACACAAACATTCAGCCTACAATTCATGTACAAGGAAAAAGTGTTATAATGGTGAGAAAAAAAAAAAGTAAATAACCTGTCCTGTTGGAAAAGGACAAATAAAATATAGCAAAGTCTTAGATGGACCAGTTGATTACAGCAGTTTACAGGAATTAAATATGTAATGTGACTAAATCTGAAAAATAAGATTAAGAGAAAAAAATAAGTTACAGAATAACAGCAAGCTTTCATTTATATAAAAAATGTATGCTTATGCAAAACAGGGCTCAAGCTGTGGGTGGATATATTTATTACCTACACACACATACAGACATACTCTCACTCTCATATGTATAAAATATACTGTAAAAATTAATACCAAATCAGAGTCGTTGTTGCTGTGTTGGGGGTATAAAACTAGAAATGAGGTACCAAAGGAACTAATGTGGTTTTTTTGTTTCATCTTAATTAAAAAGACAGGCTTAAATATAACATGATTCACTCAATAAATATTCATTCAGAGCCTAGTATAATTCAGACTCTCCTGTCTGTGCTGAGGAATCTTGTGGTCTTGCAGCAGTCCCTGACCTCATGGAGCTGACATCTTACTGAACAAGACAGAGGAAATACAGAATATGATGTCAAGATGCAATTTTCAAAAATAAGACTAGGCAAGGGGTTAGAGTGTGACCCAGGGCTAGTAATTATAAGTCAATCAAGGAGGGCTTACCTGAGGGGGTGACACTGAGGGGAGACCTGATGTCAATAAGCATCAGCCCTTGGTGATGGAGACACAGCAGTTTAGTTTACTGTGTTATTCCCTGCATATTTGTACCTCCTCCCCCAACCCCCACAAAAAAGTCTGCTTCAGAGTAGCATGAGATAGTTTAAAAAGTACCATACCCAGGTGAAACATTTAAGGGTTGCAACCTTTTGAACCAGTGATTGGGGACAGGGGACAGTGTGTATTGAACAACATCCAAAAATGTAATGACTTAATAGAATGTAAATCATTTTTTAAAATATCGACTCTAAAGTAGAACAAAATCTTCCTGCCAGGTGAGGATTCAGGAAAAATAGTAGTGATTCCCAAGGACAAGAGGGGCGAGAATGGAGGTGTCCAGTTTTCACAGGCAGGGATAATATTTTTATGTTTATCAAACAGGAGTATGGCCGGGCACCGTTGCTTGCACCTGTAATCCCAGAACTTTGGGAGGCCAAAGTGGGTGGACCACTGGAGGCCAGGAATTCAAGTCTTCAGTGAGCCATGATGGTGCCACTGCACTCCAGCCTGGGTGACAGAGAGAGACCCTGTTTCTAAGGAAAAAAAGGAAGGAATATGGCTTTAAAAAAAAAAAAATTGAGCATATGCTCCAGAAGGGGAAATAAATAGTTTAAAAGAGCTGTTTAAGAAGTTAGAAGACCTAATGTCAACACTGACATACCAAATATTGCACCATTCGACCAGCACGCCATTGTGGGTTCCTCGTCTCCCTCCTCACTGTAGAGCATGCCGGGTGGGTTCATGTAAGCACGAACAAAGACGTGAACAGCAGCGTCCCTTTATCATCATCACCATTAGCCTACTTTTTATTAAGGGTTTCTCTGAACCAGAAACAGGGCTAAATGCTTTATATCCATTATTTCATTTGATTGACTTAGTAGGTGATTGATGACATAGTCTCTAAGGCTCTTTCAGCTTTATCAGCCTGGCAGTGAAACAGGGGCGAAGGCACAAGAGACTAGATGAGCTGCGGTTTCTTTCCCCAAGGGGCAAAGTGGAGGGCAAATGTCTGGCCCAGCTCAACGTCCCTCTTATTCCCTGTGCCCTTTCACGTTCTCTGACCTCGTTGCACAGCTTACCTCCTTTGTATCTCCTTTATTCTCACCCTAGCCTCCTTGCAAAAAAATCCCATTGCAAGGACAAACATTGATTATAAATTCTGGTTTTTGTTCTAAACACAAAGAGCTGAAAATTATGTTCTGTGCGCCGGAGTAACGGATAAGGTTGTGATCTTATAACGTGCGTGACTCGACTGTTGCTCTTGCTAGTATATGCTTTAGATAGAATCCATTAGGTTGTCCAGGAAGGCATGTAAACACATCCATCTAGGTGAATTTCAGTAATTTATTGTTGGGAAATCAACCCACGCTCCGGGTCAAAACATCAGGCCTCTTTTCTGTAGCTAAGAGTGAGTCTATCAGTTTTTGAGGACTCATTCATGCTGCCACTTTGCGCCCTCTCCTCCTGTGCCCTCCCCTCCAACATGCCACTTGTCACCTGCTTTCAAATCAGCCTAATGTGAATTATGCAATATTTATTGGAAGAAGTGCAGGCAAGCAGGGGTTCCTCTAAACAAATGAATTGCAGTCTTAAGCTTTTCGAACAGGCTTCTTCATGTGCTTTCTGGGGAAACAGATGGTCAGACTGGTCGGAATGACAGCTATCTTAAAAACCTTAAATAGACTGGTAGTCGAATAGGTTGATGTAAAATGACACCTGCATATCCAGAGCCAAATGTGCTCATGTCAGTGTTTAGTCTCCAGTTTAGCACTGAGCTATTTACCTTATAATTTGTATATGCTCTTCCCAAGGACTGTATATTTCAGCAAATTCTCTATGTAAAATTCTTCTTTCTTTTTAAAAGTGCATGTGTAAAAGAATGTGTTCCCACTTCTGTTTTCTCCTTACAAACCCCTCCCAGAGCACGGTAAAGGATTTCCTGCTTTGCTATGTTCTGTGACTTGACCTTTAAACCAGACTTTGAGTTTCCATCAGAGCCCTGTTCTCTAGTTTCTTCTGGCTCTCGTGTTGGACTATCTTGTAACAGAATGACACTTGTACAAGCAGGAGGGATAAGGCTGTCACATGGTAGATGAGCTCTTTATGAAATGTTGATGCACTGACCTACATCCAACAACATTGGAAAAATAGACTATTACAGAAACCATGGGATAATGGCCAGGGAAAGAAAGGGCATCACTTGTCTACCCATACATTAATGGGCAAAAAAGGAGGCCAGAAGGCTTAATGGGCAAAGAATAAAGCAGGTTCCCAGTAAATACATTAAATACAATAATAGCTACTATTATCTGGCATAGCATGTGCCAGACATACTGTGTAGCACTGTCTGTATGGATGTATGTATTTACCAAATCTCATCACAGGCTACCAAAAGAAGTATTATTGTAGTACTTTATTGTTAAAGAAGCTGAGGTTGTTTATTTCTCAACATTTTATCTAAGCAAATACTTCTTAAGCACCAACATAATATTATCCATGTAAGTTAAACAAAGTTCTGATACTTTATCCTGGTGTTTAAATCCCTCTGCAATCTGAGTACAGCCTATCTTTCTAATCCCATTGCCTATATCAGGTGGAACAAATTAGGAAAATTAAAACCACTCTAGGTTATTTCAGAATTGGGGGATTTAATGCAAGAAATTGATTAGAAAAATGTTGGGAAAAATGAATGTCAACTCCTACCTTGCACCATACATAAAAATTTAAATTGAAATGGGTCATATATTTATTTCAATGTAAAAGCTAAAACTATAAAACTTCTAGAGTAATATATAGGAATAAATGTTTGCAACCTCAGCAGTGGCAAATATTTTTAGGTGGAACCCAAAAAGCAAGAACCATAGAGAAAATTGATAAATTTTGATAAAATTGATTTTTCAAAATTAGAAACTTCTGTTCTTTGTAGGACATCTTTAAGAAAATTAAAAGTCAGGCCACAGACTTAAAGAAAATATTTACAATGCATATATCTGGCAAAGAATTTGTATTCGAAAGATACAAAGAACTGTTACAAGTCAGTAAGAAGACAAGCCAATTTAAAAATGGGCAAAGCATACAGGTGACCTTCCTTGTATCATTTTGTGGGCATTATGGGATGCCTAGTTTAGCTTTATTTATTCATTCTTCCCTTTCACTACTGCCCATCCCACTCAATATACACACACGCACACCCCTCTAATCTGGAAAAATACGGAGTATAGGCAAATAAATAAAGCTGACATTTGCTGAGAAAAAAATGGACAAAGTACTTGAACAGATACTTTACAAAAAAAAGATATGCATACTTCTTAAAACACACATGAAAAGAAGATCAACATCATTTGTTATCAGGGAAATGCACATTAACACTGCAACCAAATACCATTACACACTTACTAGAATAACTCAAGTTAAAAAGATTGATGTTGGCAAAAATGTGGAGGAGCTAAAACCTTTGTACACTGTTACAGAGATGGAAAATAGTGCAGCCACGTTGAAAAACAGTTTGGAACTGACAGCAGCAATCTGGCAGAATAGGAAGCCCCACACCCTTCTTCCCCCACGGAGATACCAACTGACTTAACAACAATCTATAGACCAATTGCCTTTATGAGAAATACAGAAACCAGTTAATAGGTTCCTGCACCCCTGAGAAGTACAAAGCCAACTGCTTCAGACCACAGTAGGAACATTCGTGGCACTCGCCAGAGCCCCTCCCCTCTAGCATAGCATGGAGAAAATTCTTTTTTTTTTTTTTTAACAGTGTAAAAAGAGTGTTTTTTATTATGGCATTAGGCAAAATTATTTATTTAAAGTCAATAAATTTTTATTCAAGGAATTTCACGTGATTCCTTCCACTGTCCATCAAGGTAGCCTTAGTTCCTCAAAGGCTGGCAGTCTTTCAAGATTTACCTTCAAGATGGCCCTTTTTAATAGAACAGATCCTCCATCCATAGTTGTCCTGTCATCCCTACGTAACAATATAAAAGTTACATTTCCAGAGATGATCATCTAATGAAACAAACCACCTACTTATTAGCCATCCAGAAGGGTTACAATGATAATTAGCTAGACAAAGCTACAAGGCATAAGAGATCGAGGTGTGCACTGTGGTCAGTGAGAATGTGAATTGTTTGTCTGTTGTAAATTTCATATGTATTAAATAATCACATGCTGCTTGCCTTGTATTTTCACTTGGACAGTGCTCATCCAGGCGATGGAAGTAAAATAGCACCACCCTGAGCGCGCCCCATCCCGTCTGACCTCAGAAGCTAAGCAGGGTCGGGCCCAGTCTGTTACTTGGATGGGAGAAAACTCTTAACTCAAAACTTCTTCCTGGATAGGGAAAGAGAAAAGTGAGGTATAACATGGGATTCCCAACATTCTGAATTTTGGGGGAGCTGCCTGAGGGACTGCTTTCTGTCTTGCCTGAATCTAAGCACAGACTGGAACAGGGCAACAGGTTGGGGGCCACTGAGAACAAAGGTGATCAAGATTTGGTTGGGCACCAGAGTCTCAAGGACAGACGCTAGGGGGAGCTCCAGTACCACTGCTTGCTACAGCATAAGAAAGGCAGCAGTGACACAGACACCAGGGGGAGCTCCTGAGTAAAAACAACCAACTTGTTCAATTACACACACAAACCCAGAAAGGTCACAGTCCTAGGAAAGGTTTGAGAGGTCTCCAGAATCTCTAGCCAGGCTGCTTGGTAAACTACCTGTACCTTTATGAAACCAGACTGCAAAGACTGGGGAGAGTGGCTGATATTTCAAATGCTACAGTCCCAATAGAGCATAACAAGGAATACAAAGAAACAGGAAAACATGGCCCAAAAGAACAATTAAATCTCCAGACATTAACCCTAAAGAACTGGAGATACATGAATTATCAGATAAAGAATTCATCTAAAATAACCTTGCTAAGAATGGTCAGTGGATTAAAGGAGAGCACAGAGAGACAACTACACATAATCAGGAAAATGATGCATGAACAAAATGAGAATATCAACAAAGAGAAATTATGAAAAAGAATCAAACAGAAATGCTAGAGTTGAAGAATACAATAACTGAATTGGAAAATTTACTAGAGGAGATCAATAGCAGACTTCATTAAACAAAAGAAAGAATCAGTGACCTTGAGAACAGGTCATTTGAAATTGTTGACTCAGAGGAGCAAAAAGAAAAAAAATGAATAAAAGAGTAAAGACAGTCCTAAAAAACTTATGTTGTTCCATCAAGTGGACAAATATATGCTTATGAGAGTTCCGAAAGAAGAAAGGAGGGAGAAAGGGTCAGATAGCTTATTTGAAGATATAATGGCTGAAAGTTTCCAAAATATAAGGAAGAAAATAGACATCTAAATTCAAAAATCTTAATTGACTCCAAATATGATGAACCCTAAGAGGCCCACACTGAGACACATTATAATCAAACTGTCAAAAGCCAAAGACAGACAATCTTGAAAACAGCAAGAGAAGAGTAACTCATCACACACGGGAAAACTCCCATTTGATTATCAGCACACTTCTCAGCAGAAACCTTGCAGGCCAGAAGGGAGTGAGATGATACGTTCAAAGTACTTGGGGGCGGGGGGGGGGGTGAAAAACAAACTGCAGACCAGGAAAACTGTGTCCTGAAAAACTGAAGGAGAAATAAGGACTTTCCCAGATTAACAAAAGCTGAGGAAGTTCATCACCAATATACCTGCCTGACAAGAAATGCTAAAATGAGGGCTTTAAGTTGAAACAAAAGAACATTAGACAGTAATGCAAAAGCATATGACAACATAAAAGTCACTGGCAAAAATAAATATATAGACAAATGCAAAATATTGTAATACTGTAATGATGGCAATAAATCACTTTTAATTCTGATATAAAAAAGATAAAACTGTTAATGGTTCCAAAATATAAAAGTGATAGAATTTGTAACATCAGTAATTAAAGTTTGGGGGGAAGATGAAATAGAGTTCTTATATGTGATTGAAGTTATCAGCTTAAAATAGATTATTATAAATTATAGCATGTTTTATGTAAGCCCTATAGTAACCACGAAGAAAATGTCCATAGAGGTACACAGAAGAAAATGATAAAGGAATAAAAGTATGTCACTACAAAAAACAAATCAACCAAACAAAAATAAGGCAGGAAGAGAGGAAAAAGGGACAAAATAGCTATCATGCAGAAAACAACAAAATGGAAATAGTAAGTGCTTCAGTAATCAGTAATTAGTTTAAGCACAAATAGGTTAAATTCCCCGATTAGAATACTAAATGAATAAAAACCAGTATCTAACAATATATTGTCTACAAGAGACTCAGTTTAGATTTAAGGACACATGTAGGCTGAAAGTGGCTGAATGAATAAAAAACAAGCTCCAACTATATGCTCTCTACAAGAAACTCACTTTATATTTAAGGACACACTTGAGTTAAGGCAAAAGAATGAAAAAAGATATTCCATGCAAATGATAACCAAAAGAGAGCAGGGGTGGCCATTCTTGGCCAAAGTAGACTTTAAGTGAAAAACTGTCACAAGAGACAAAGAATATCATTATATAATGATAAAAAAGTTCATTTCTCCAGAAAGACATAACAATTATAAACATATATTCACCTAACATGAAAGCACACAAATATACAAAGCAAGCATGCACAGAATTGAAGGGGAAAGTCGACAGTAACACAGTAATAGTAGGAGAGTTCAGTACCCCACTTTCAAAAATAGAAAACAGAAAGAACAATAGGCCATAAGTAGAAAAGACAACATTATAGATCCATTGGACTTAACAGACATATACAAGACATTGTACCCAACAGTAGCAGAATATACATTTTACTCAAGTGCACATGGAACATTCTCAAGGATAGATCATATGTTAGGCCACAAAATGAGTCCTAACAAATTTAAGAAGATTGAAATCATACCAAGTATCTTTCCCAACCACAATGGAATGAAATTAAAAATTAATAGGAAGCTGGAAAATTCACCAATATGTGGAAATTAAACAACACACTCCTGAATAACCAGTGGGTCAAAGAAGGAATCACAAGATAAATTAGAAAATATCTTGAGACAAATGAAAACAAAAGAACAATATAACCAACATTTATGGGAGGCAGCAAAAGCAGTGCTAAGAGGGAGATTTATATCAGTAAAATGCCTGCATTAAAAATAAAAGATCTTACCCCAAAGGCAATCACAGCAACAACCAAAATAAATAAATGGGACCTGATCAAATTAAAAAGCTTCCGCACAGCCAAGGAAATTGTCACAAGAGCAAACAGACAACCTACAGGATGGGAGAAAATTTTTGCATGCTACAAATCTGATAAAGGGCTGATAACTAGAATCTACTTAGAACTCAGGAAAATTAGCAAGAAAAAATCAAACAATCCTATCAAAAAGTGGGCAAAGGACATGAACAGAAACTTTTCAAAGGAAGACAGAATAATGGCCAAAAAACATATGAAAAAATGCTCAACATCTCTAATCATC
>RJWJ010043155.1:0-12705 GCA_004363605.1 Indri indri | reverse complement strand
CCTCCACTCCCTTGTCCCTTTATTCCTTCCTTCCACCTGTCCCTGCAACCCCTCCTCAACCACACGTCAGTCCCAGAACTCCTGACCTGCGGCACAGAAGTCCTGACCTGCAGCACAGAAGTCACTGCAACAGCCCCTCAGAAACTTCTCAGGTCCGACCTCCGGCTCTACTTCTTGTGCTCTCTGGGCCATGTGACCATACCTGAGCAATGGGGAACCTGAATTTTCATGTAAATACTTAATGAAGTTTCCAACCTGATAGTATGTCTCCTTGGACTCTATCCTCTCCTCACCTGTGGCTGTTTAGAACCGGGGCACCTCCTTCCCTTGGAACTCTGGCAGGAAGAAGATCAATTGTCAGACACCGTCAACTCTCAGTAAGATAGTATCTTTCCCTCTTGCTGCTGCCCAAAGTTCCACTCCGAGAATTCTCCCGTATTTTAGCTTAGTGTGCTGGCTAGTCCCTGTTAAAAGTGCAAAGGCCTCTTAGGGAAATGTGACTGGTCATTTAAATTGTGCTCACCACTTCAGATCCTGTTTTGAGAGCAGGTTTTGATTAGAGAGAAGTAGAATCATACAGGCCTACAACTAGGGGGGTGTTTGATAAGGTGCCCAGGAGAGTGGGGGAGGGAGAGAAGAACTACGCACTGAGAGGAGAGATGATCAACTGCTTGCTTTAGGAGTGCCCGGGCTGGGCAACACGCCTGTGCTTCCCCACACCTGGCCTGACTCCTCATCTCAGGGCCAGTATGGGGCTCCCCACATCTTCCACAGCCTGCCCCAGAGAGCTGACTTCTTCTGCACCAGGCCTGTGTCTCTATGATAAGAATGCAATGCCATTGTCAGCTCTCCTCATAGTCTACACAAGACTCTATTTGGCTTCTCATCACCCAGAACACAGACCTCAGCCCGTTTACTGGATTCCAGAAAAAACCTGACTGCACCAAACATACATGAGTGGTATTGTCTTCCCTAGAAATCTCTGGAATCATTGGTAACGTTTATATCATACAGTCAGAATTTGACTTGAAAAATCTCCCATGCAACATTTCTTTATTTTGAGCTCTTCTCTGAATTATTCCCAAATCGGATCTTTTTCTCCATCCAGAATTTTCCCCCTCAGAACTTCCCCCCTCAGAATTTCTAATTTCTTCACTCTTACTATGCAGAGAAATTCAGCAATTATCATTTGTTTGTTATTTTCTTTCTATTATTTTTACTAAGGTTGCTAATCAGCTGATACCATTTGTTACTTAAGCGATTTTTTGACACCTATTACAACATAACTTCTGGACAAGATATGCCGTCATTTGATAAAAAAAAAATGTTCTCAGTGATGACGATGATGATGATGAGCCGGGGTTGCCATATCTCAGGGATATAATGGAATTAGGGATGTTGACAGGGAAGGCAACTGAAATGTACTTCTGTGTGTTATTGGTATACTAGTCTGTCATTTCCAGGAGAGTGTGACCTCCTTTGAGAGCTGAGATCATGTTAAATTTATCTTCTTTTTTCCTTGTAACACCTTGCACAGTACTTTGCATATAAATGTCAAGTTAAATGAAAGTGCTTTAGTACTGAAAAGATTAGCTATCTTATGTGATCTGGCTAATGTTGGAGGAAATGTATAAGACATATACAGTAGTGACTTTAATGTAAAAAACAAGCACTCACCAAATCAATTGATACTAGGAGTACACTGGGAGCAGTCTTTAATAGGTTGGTATGGTTACTTAATATAAAGGAAATGTAAAGGAAAAGATAGTAAATACCAACACAATAAGGGAAAGAACTACTCCATATTGTAGGTAATAAACTTGGCTTCTGTTACCTCTAGAAGGTAAATACAGAAAACACAAAGGGATTTAAAGATGATTTAGAGAAATGTGTGTGTGTGTGTGGCAGGGGCGGTGGGGGCGGTATTTTTTCTTTTTTTTGTCAGGCGTGGTGGCCCATGCCTGTAATCCCACTACTCAGGAGGCTGAGGCAGGGGGATCACTTGAGACCAGGAGTTCAAGGTTGTAGTGTGCTATGGCCCTACCACTGCTCTCCAGCCTGGGTGACATGGGCGACCCCATCACTGAGACAAAAAAATTTGTTTAAAGTGAGAAAAAGTACTTAAATGTATGTATGTATATATTTATTTATTTATTTTAAAGGAGCTCTAAGTGCCTATCAGAGAAGCTAAAAAAAATTATTAGTATCTTATATCTACCTATGTACTCTTCTCTATCATCTCCCCAGTCAGCCCCTTAAAGGTAACAACTTTCCTGACATTGGTATTTCCGTTTCTGTGTCTTTAAAAAAAAAAGTTTTATCATATGTCTGTGTGAATGCCTAAACAATATATTCTTTTGTTTTTAAACATTGTATACTACTATATGATATCTCCTGGGACTTCCCTTTTGCACTCAATATTATATTTCTGATTTCTGTTTATATTGCTGCTTTGTAGCTATGGATCATTCATTTTTACTGTTACATAATATTCTATTCTGTGAAAATGTGAAAATAGCACAATTTATCCATTTTTCTGCTCAAGGACATCTGAGCTGACTTCGAATTTTTGCTTTTACAAACATTGCCACTATAAACATTATTATACCTGTCTTCTAATATACATATGTTAAAATTTCTCTCTCAGGTCTACATATGTAGGATGGAATTCTGACTTATAGGGTATGCAAGTTGAGTATTCAACTTTATAAGATAATGGATGTGTGTAACACAGTCAGAAATATATATTTGGTCTCTGCCCCTGGTTCCTGGCTCAGAGCTACTAAAACCCTGGGAATTTCCTGAGAGGGAGGGGAGGGAGGAACATCTTTTGTTATTTATAATAAGCTCCTTCAACAATACTTGAGTTTATGCTAATGAGGTGACTCTTGGGAAAACATGGCTGGTTGCCAGAAGAACCAATCCTGTAACTAGGGGGTTGGTACTTACAGCCCCACACTGTGACCTGCTAGAGGAGACAGGGGCTGGAGTTTGAGTGAGTCACCAAGGGCTAATGATTTAATCGATCATTCCTATGTAATGAGGCCTCCATAACAACCCTAAATGGAGTTCGAAGAGCTTCCGGATCAGTGAACAAGTGGAGACGTTGGGAGGGTGGCGTGCCCAGAGAGGGCATGAAAACTCTGTGTCCTTTCCTACATACCTGGTCTTATGCATATCATCCATTGGCTGTTGAGTAAACTGCTTTTCTGAATTCTGTGAGTCATTCTAGCAACTTATTGAATCCAAGATGGGGTTGTGGGAAGCCCTGATTTATAGCTGGTTGGTCCCAAGTACCAGAAGCCTGGGACTTGCAATTGGTTCCTGAAATGGTAACAGTCTTGTGGGACTGACCCCTTAACCTGTGGGGTCTTTGCTAGCTCTGGGTAGTTAGAGTCATCATTGACATATTGTAGAACATCCAATTATTTTCTGCGGAGAATTGCTTGGTGTGGAAAACCCACACATTTGGTGTCAGAAGTGTTGAGTAGAAAACAGTTTTTCCTTTGATGTGCTTGCTATCTAAAGTTAATTTCTGAGACATCGAGCATAGCTGCATTGGCACGTCTGCTGGTTACAGAATTCTAAACTTTACAGGCCATATGCCAGACCCAGTGTAACAACTCCTCTTCCCTGCCCTCTCTCCCAACCTCTCCTGGCTAGACAGAAGGAGATAGCTAAACTCTCTCTCTCTCTGCTCTGTTCTTGCCATTCTCATCCCTGATGATGGGAAATCCTCCCTCTGAGGCTTCTAAGTCCTTGGCCTAGGCTGGATCCCCTGGACACAATCAGGAGATTTTGATGATGCCAAGCATGGCGCTTATCCTTTAAGGTCCAGCTTCATTCCCATCTTCTTCAAGATACTTTCCCTTATTATGCTACCCCAACTCAATTCAATTAAACACAATTTATGAGGGCTTATCTATGCCTCATTAAAGTAGACACCATTGAGATGATGCTGAACAAAGAGCTCAAGGAATACTCTCAAAGAGCTCGCACTCTAGTGAATTGTAATAAGATAATAAAAAATTAAAATACAGTGTGATGATAGAGGTGCACACATACACACGGATGAGGAGCACAGAGGTGACATTTATCTCAGCCAGCTGCATCCATTTTTTTCTTCCTTGGTCTCTGATAGCTTTCACTATCTGCAAATGAATTCCCTTTTTAGCAGGAGTTTACAAGATGCATTCATGAAAACAGAAGCATTAACTGAAATCAACTCCACGTAGGATGATTATAACATATCTTTGTAGACACGTCCAGCATGGTACATTGGCAATTGAGTTTCCATTTTTTCAAATCCTAAGTCATGACATACCCCTCTGGTCATTTCTTGCAACTCCCATTCATACAATTGTTAATCAGTTCTCTTAGGCTGTGGTGATATTTACAGACCTCTATCAATTCCCAACTGCCTCCTGATCCTTCCCCTTGAAGGCGAGAGGAACCACCATAAAACTCTCCTTTTACCGTCAGTACAATTCTATTTCTTTGTTTCTTTGTGGCATGTCTAGAATGATCATGGACACATCTTTTGTTAAACAATGTGGGTCAAAGCTGCACAGAATAAATGGCACAAAGAAAGGCCACAGTGGAGAACATCACACTATGTGATTCAGGGTAACATGGTAGAACACCCATTGGCTAAGGTCATTATAAAGTGCTGCGCTAACACACTGACCTAAGCGGAGTCTGCCAGGCTGGCTCTCATTGGCTGAGACTGTACAGTAGCAGTCCAAGCAGAGAAAAAATTATTAATAGGGAATTAAAATAGAGTCATATATGTTATTAAGGAAAAATATTTCAGACACAAATGGATTAAAACAAATATTTGCTGTTCTGGCAATATTATATTTAATCATATATTTCTAAGCCCAGTAGGATCTTATGGTAAATTTTTATACACCCTGCTTTACTTGTGTTATGGGTAGAGGTATTGCTGCCCCTCCATCCCAAAGTCTAGGCCCTCTGTAGATAGAGACACTGTCTTATGAGTATTCTTAGCACAGCATAAACTCAGACATGTAGCAGAGGCCATCTGCCTTAGTCTGTTTAGGCTCTATAATAAAAATACCATAAACAGAGTAGCTTATAAACAATAGAAATTTATTTCTCATAGATCTGGAGGCTGCAAAGTTCAAGATCAAGATGCCAGCACATTCAGTGTCTGGCGAGGTCTTGCTTTCTGGTTCATGGATGGTACCTTCTTGCTGTGTCCTCATATGGTGGGAAGGTGAGTTAGCTCACTGGGGCTTTTTTTAATATATACATAATGGCAGTAATCCCAATCACGAGGGATTGTGATTGATCTAATCACACCCTAAAGGTCCACTTCTTAATATCATCACCATGGAGATTAGGATTTCATATGAATTTGGGGGGTACACAAACATTCAGACCATAGCACCAACTAAATATAATACTAGCATGTAAATAAGACTTGCTGCATGAGGCTGGAAGAGGATGATAATTAGAAGGGGCACAGGCTCACCCAGAGTCCAACACCTAGGGTTTCATTAGGCTAGGGTTTCTCAACCTCAGCACCATTGATGTTTGGGGCCAGGTAATCTTTTGTTTTGGGGGATTTCCTATGCATTATAAGATGTTTACCAGCATCACTGGCTTCTACTTACTAGAAGCCAGTAGCACACACATCCCCATCCCCAGTATGATGATCAAAATGTCTCCAGATGTTGCCAAATGTCCCCTGGGGGGCAAAATTACCCCCACTTGAGACTGCTGCATTAAATCCACCTCCATTGCTTCTCTTTACATCACCAGATTCTGGTCTGGACAACAGAAGGAAATTCCTGGTCTAGAGAGAGCAGACTTATGTTGTCAGGTTGAAAGAGAATACACAACTGTAGCTAAACTCCAGTTATCACTTTACACAACTTACTTGACTCACCCATCTCCATTATTCTAACAAAACACTGGGACAACTTGGAAAACTACTTATGCATATGTGCAGGCCAGGAAGAGAAAAAATAGAAAGAATTGGACTTATTGGGGTGATTGGGCAATATCATGGGTGAATTGTTTACTTCTCTTTGGCGGGAACCTCTGTGGTCCCAGGCTTCCGGTGGCCAGACAATTCCCTCAGCTCCATGACCAGATGGCCCAGGAGAGTTCTCACATCCTGCATGTGTTTGAGAAGAACGTCCATTTGGTGATACAGGTGGGGGTCTGGCACCCACTTAGGAGAAGAGAAGTCTGGATCCTCAGGAGAAGGAGTGGGCAGCAGGGGTGGCGGCTCAGGGGGCTCCATAACTGAAGTAGTTCCTGGAGCGGCTGATTTCTGTGGAGCTGGATTCAAGGTGGGAGACGCAGCAGAGCTGGCGGGACCTGGATTATGGGGCAGGAGGCATACACGAGAGTGAAACCTGACTCTGGCCTGCCTTCGTATCCCTGGTCAATCTTTCTTATTCTCTGCAAGTGGCTGTGGGGCCCAATGGCAACAGGGACTTGAGGACTCTAGGGTCCCTCCTGATCCAAATTTTAATCGGAAGCTTGCCTACCTCTGCTTGAAAATCTTCAGCAATGAGGCCTCACCATTAGACAGCTATGACTATGAGCCAGTTCCTCCTTTATCAAACAGAATCTAATTTCTCAAAGCATGGACATGGTAACTGGGTCTAGGTCAAGCTCTTATTGTATATGACATTAGTCTAATTCCTCGTCCTTGTGCCAGCCTTCAGCTTTTTGAGGACACCTCTGCTGGCCCCCTGAGTCACCTTCTCCTCAGAATAAGCATCTCTAGTCCTTTCCATTATTATCGTTGTTATTATTATTATTATTTTGAGACAGGGTTTCACTCTGTCTCCCTGTGTAGAGTGCAGAAGCATCATTATAGCTCACTGCAACCTCAAACTCCTGGGCTCAAGTGATCCTCCTGCCTCAGCCTTCCGAGTAGCTGGGACAACAGGCATGCACCACCGCACCCAGCTAATTTTTCTATTTTGAGACAGGTTCTCGCTCTTGCTTAGGCTTGTCTCAAGCTCCTGACCTCAAGCAATCCTCCTGCTGCAGCCTCCCAGAGTGCCAGGATTACAGGCGTGAGCCACCACATCTGGCCCTTTCCATCGTTTTTCATATGACATGGGTTCGAGGTGCCTCGCCACCCCAGACACCTCCTCTGGGAGTATTTCAGGTTAAGCGCAGCCTTCTTAACGGTGGCTCCCATAATTGCACATAGACTCCAGACCACCTCATCCTCATTCTAGACATCATATTCCTACAAATGCCCAGAGATGATGTAGGGATGCTAAGATCTATGGGGCAGCAAGTGTGGAGCTGGCTCAGGTCCCTGTCTGAGGGAAGAGTTCTCTGTCTGTGTTCTCTTCCATCATTAGAGACTCTCACGTATTGTTCCTGCCTCCTCAGTGTCCCATCTTAACCTGCCCACACTGAACCCTAGCTCGTTGGCCCCATTCATCCTTCCCCCCTTTTCACACAAACACCGAACAGACACATACATACTAACTCACCCAGCACCCTGATCTCTAGCTGGGAGCTCTGTTTCCAAACTTGATTGTCTTCAGTGGCTGCCTCACACCAGTATGACCCAGAGTGCTCTTCTGAAGCTGTGGGGATCTGGAATTCTGGGGAGAGGCCCTGGCTTCTCACTGTCCTTCCATCCTTGTAGAAGGAGAAGAGGAGGCGGGCAGCTGACCTCTGCAGGGGCAGCTTTGTCTGACAGCTCAGGGTCACTGGGTCTCCCCTTTGGGGCTCAGCTGAGGGTGTGGCTCTGAGAACTGGGGCTAGAAACAGTTCTGGGGGAAAGATAGGCAAGAAAGAAGTGCTCAGCCATCCTATATTCAGACAGACATGTGAGAGGCAATCCGAGAGGCCCCCAGTCACACTTCCTCTCCCATGTTTCCATCAGGAATGGGCTCTCTTAGAAAGGTTCCACCTGAACTGTTCAAGTTCTGTCTCTCTTCAAGTAGACAGGACTGGAAAAGGTCCAGCAATGGGCAGATCTGACAATCGTCTAAACACCTCTCATTGAACCCAAGGAAGCATAAATCTGGGTGGTAGGAAACATGCTGGACTTGGAGTGGGGCTGAATGACTTGAAAAGGCAATGTTGAGATCTCACCCGGCTTGGGCATTTGCCAGCAACATGCTCCTTAAGGCTTCAATGATCTTCCACCTCCAGGCCAAAGAAAGACAATTTGGGGCTCCCTATCTCTCCTCACCCTCCTCCACCATGACAACACCACCTCTAGCTCTCACCTTGGACTGTGATAGCCATAGTGGATGCTGTTTCTGGGCTCCCAGGACCAGGGCTCCTGAAGATGGCACTGCAGTGGTAGTGCCCACTGTCTGCCTGTTGCACCACAGCGATGGAGAATTCTCTGTTAGGTCCAGGGGGACCCAGGGCTGAGCCATCTCGGTAGAAGGTGACCTGAGTCAGTGGCCAGTCTTGCCAGGCCTGGCAGCGCAGAACCAAGGAGTCCCCTTCAAATATTGGCATGGCTGGGCCTTGGATGATCAGCCAGTCTGTGGCCCAGAGAAAGAACTGAGTGTCACCCACTGCCTCCCTTGAGAGCTCCCCCAATTATGCCTACAACAGACTCCCATATGCTTTCCCTGAGGGTCCAGGTAACTTTCACCCCTGGTTGGGAGTGTGAAACATCTTCTCTAGGGCCCAGGACTAAGGGCACCCTGGTTGCTGTGGGCTGAAGATTGGGAAGAAAGTACCTCATCCCATGGCCAGTTTCCTGGGGGCACCTTCCCTAGTGGGTTGTGGGGCTGACAGGAGGGGTCTGGGGAACTGGTCAGGCCTGCCCAGGACCTCACCGTAGGACACGATCAGATGGAAGGGTTGACTGAAAGTGTAGCCCTTGACCTGGAAGTCAGCTTCCCTTTGGCTAGTCAAGTCCTCATCGATGTGGCAGCTGCTCTCCTCGGTGCTGACAGGTCCTTCACACTGCAGTGTCTCAAAACTGGCAGCTGAAAAGGGCATGGCCCAGGGAGAACCAGAAAACAATGCTACAACTTGGAGAAAGAGGACAGAAAATTGCCCTCCACAAGCATTCCTCCCTCTCCTGGGAAAATCATTCTTTTTAGAATGAGAATAGGAAGACACCAAAAGCTTTTTCTCCAAGAGATCCTTGTGAGTGTCTCAGAGGGACAGTTTTGACCTTGGTTCACTGGCATCCAGGTGCTCTCAGTGAATGGACTGTAGTTTGGGGGAGAGAGAAAGAATAGTAAAACTCACCTGCATGGCATCCAGCTGTGGTGCAGGAACCAGAGGCCAAATACAATGAGTAGGCAGGCAGAGGACAGGAGGGAAAGGGAGACATCAGATTCGAACATTTACTGGGTGCCAGACGCTGCCAGCATGTTCATGCATTATCTTATTTAATCTTCACAAGCTTTAGAGGTATGTGACTTTATTCTCATTTTACAAATCTTAGAGAAACAGGCTTAGAAAAGTAAATTAACATACTCAAGGTTTAAGAAGAGAGTAAGGAATGGAGCGAGAAAGTCAGGTGTGTCTGAGTCCGAAATCAGTGTTCTTTCTACTTCACTGTGCAGATGTGGTTTACTTTGGTCCTCAGACCTTCCTCGGGGACCTTCCTCCTCATTCTCATTTTCCCAAAATTCACTTGGCTCTTCAGCCTCGAATATGTTTACCAAGAGTTTTCACTGCCTTGCTGTGTCTCTCCTCCTTCCTTGCTCCCCCTTGCAGGTCTTCACTTTCCAGCCATCATCTTCATGCCCTCTGCCCTTGAGCTTTCCCTAGCAATGGCAGAGCCCTTTCTCTGTCTTACCCTCTACCCCTGACCCCCTACTCCCAGTTCATACTGGGAACTGTGGAACAATTCTGTGCCTCCAGGTTGAAACTTAGAGTTGTGCATTCTCACTGCATCTCTCCAACCCATCTCTTACCTCCGTGGTTGCCCCAGGCAAGGTAAGTGCCTTCTTTCCCACCTCTGTGACTCTTCCTTGTCCCCAATCCTTCTCCCCACCTTCCAGCCACAGGCCATTCTCCTGTGCTCACTTCTTCACCCCGTCCTTTCCTGTCCCACCCGGTTTTGTTATCTTCCTCACCCAATGGCCCAGTGCTCTTCACTTTGTAATGTCCTTTACCAAGGTCCCTCTCTACTTCCTAATTCTCATCATATCAGGACCAGGTGCTTTCTCTCCATCCTCTCTCAGCTCCCTCTGCTACTCTGCTACCTCTTTTCAGTTCCTCCACTGTTGCTCAACTGATCTCAGCCTCCTCTCCTTTTTTCCTTTTTAAAAATGAAATCTTGTTGGGCTACTTGGCACTTTCACTCAGTAAACCTTATGTGGTAGGTATCATTACTCTCACAATTATTACAAATGAGAAAACTGAATCAGAGACATAAAAAGTGACTTTCCAAAGTGACGTAGAGCTGGTAAATAGAGGAGGAGCTTGAAACCAGACTGTCTGATACCAATTCTGCAGTTCTTGCCACAGAACAAAATCCAAAAACCATTGTCCCTACCCAATTTATTCAGTTTAATGCAAGACACAGGTAGATGAAGGTATTATTTCAGCATGAGCAGGAAAATAATAAGAAAAAGGCATCATAGGTAGCCACTGAAGCAGAAAAGAGGGTTCAAGGAAAGCTTCCTGGAGAAGATGCCAACTGAGCTGAGTCTTCAGGGATGCCTAGAAGTTTGTATGGGGGAGGGGAAGAGGGAGCCATGGAGGGAGCTCATTTCAGGTGGAAACAGTAGCATAAGCAAAGCCTTGGAGACAGGTAAGAGTCTGGTGTGTGAATGTGGAAATACAAGCTGATTGGGATTTATTACAGCATAAATTGCAAGGCTCAGAGGGTGGGAGTAGAAGCTGAAGAAGTTAATAGGTGCCAGGTTGTGGTGGGCCTTGTGTACCAGGATAAGGAACTTGGGCTGGTAAACTTGAATTTTAGAAATCACTCTGGCTGCAGAGTGCAGAACTCATTTCAAGAACACAAGGCTGGGACAAGTAGATTATCAGTTAGGAAACTGTTGGACCAAGTCATAGATGATAAGAGCTTGTCCTAGGACATTAGTGATGTTTCAGGGAAGGGGCTATTTCTAAGAACAATTTAGGAAGTACGATTTGCCAAACTTGATGATTAATCAGATGTAGAGAATGAAGGAGAAGGAAGAGACCGTGTTGTCTCCGAGGTTTCAGGCCTGGATGTTGGGGTGGTTGCTTGTACCATTAGCTGAGATCAGAAATAGCGGAAGACAACTTAAAAGAGGTAGGAGCCAGGAGAATGGATGAGTTCATCTCTGGCCACATGGTGCTGAGAGATCTGCGAGAGGTGCAGGTATATATGTCTTGTGTGAAGCTTGGTATTTGAATGTGAAGCTCAAAAGCATGATTCGGGTTGGGGATATGATTTGGGACTCTATACAGTTGTAGTGGCAAAAATTATACAGACAAATGAGCTTATGAAAGAGATTGTGTAAAGAAAGACAAGTGGAAAGGCAAGGCTATAACTATAAAGAACGCTAGTGTTTAAACGGAAAAGAAGAGAAGCTACCAAGGCACCAAGAGAAGTACATGAAGTACAAGGAGAAAATGGTGCCGTGGAGGCCAGGGGAGTAGAGAATGCAAGAAAGAATAAGTGATCAACTGAACACAATGCAGCAGAGAAGTCCAGCAGGAAAAGAACTAAAAAGAGTGCAATGACCAGTCAATATGGGGGTCATTGAGTCCTAGGTGAAACCAATTCCGGTGGAAGCCAGACTGCAAGCAGTGAGGAGTGAGTGAGAAGTGAGGAAGTGGAGACAGCAAGTGCAGACTACTCTTTCAAGAAACATGTCTCAGAAATGACAGGTAAGATTTGAGATTGCAGCTAGAGAAGGCACCATAGTCAGACGGGACTTTTAGGACAGAAAAGGCTTGATGATTTTTATATTCAAAACGAGCCATTCAGTCCTGCACACCAAACTCTCTTATACCTATCCTTCCTGTCCCACCTGAACACTGCTTCTCTGGAGGGCCAAGTTAGTCCACTTTTCTTTCTTTTGGGTCTTTTCCCCAAGGCCAGACATAGCTCCATTCCCGCACCAATATTCAAACATTTTACTTACCCAGTAACATCTGGGCTGCCCAGAGCATAGCAGGGGAAAGGCGGAGGGTCCAGGCCGTGAAGACAGAGCCCAGCTTCATGTTGATTGTGTTTAGGTCTCCTGCAACCTCGACACTGATTTTCTTCAAAATGAAACCTCTCAAATTAGAAAAGAGGAAGTAAATCTAACTGTCTTATCTCCTCACATCTGAGGTCTATTTTCTTTGTCAAGTCTGTGATTGGTTTCCATCATTCAGATTTGGCCAGGTTGGTTCCGGTATCATCCGCATCCTCAGGGCTGTGGATGGCACGATGGCACCTCAATTGCACAAGAATTCCCTCGCAGAGAGCAGAGACCTTTCAAAGCACATGATTGTCTAATAGCCAACTGGCCTTCACATGCCTGGGAAAAGTCGGTGCAACAAACATCCATTTTACTGGAGAAGCAACGGGGCACAGGAGGTGGGAGATGGCTTGAAGGCTATGTGAAAAATCACTGGGGAATCGGTGGTGAGAATTCCAGTGTCCTGCCCCATCTTGGTCCATGGCTTACATGTCGCTAGTGACTAAACTGTAGCAAGACGGAGGGAGAAGAAGATTGCCATGGCACCAAGTCAGATATTGGATCAGTCTCTAGTAGACTCTGACCACCCAAA
>RJWJ010043154.1:0-12721 GCA_004363605.1 Indri indri | reverse complement strand
TCTGTAAAATGGGGGACTATTATAGATTAGGGCAGCAAACAGATGCAGCTCCCTCTTCTGCACCCCAGGTGAGCGTTGACGGGTCACCAGCTCCCTCCTTCAGGGCCCAGACATGGCTCTGATCCTTCCTCACTAACACAGGCTCCAGGAGTAGTGGTTGCCAAGGGCCCTTCCTACCCCGCCTTGTTTTACTCCCAGAGCCCCCAGAGCAGGTCGTTCACTGAGGGGCAGCCCACTCACTGGGAAGCCAGGGGGTTTCTGGTGGTTTGTGTCTGATGGCCTCAGAAGACTTCAGAGCCACAAAACTATATAGCAAAGAGGCTCAAAGTTCACATCTTTACCCTGCCACCCATCAGCTGTGTGATCTTGGGCAAGTTACTTAATCTCTCTGTGCTGAAATTTCCTCATCTGAACTATGTGATTGGTAATAGACCCACCTCGTAGGTTGTTGTGAGGCCCATGTGAGTGCCTGGCGCACTGTACCACATGGATGCTCAAAAGCACCAACCAAGTGACCTCTTGTAGTTATCTGGTACTGTCTGTGGGCCCCACCACATGGGTATTTTAATGATTACAGACTGTGCTGTCCATGGGAACAGATGCCTGAGCATCCAGCCAACCACACCCCCTAAAGAGGGAGCCGAGCTCTGGAAGACACGTTCTGTTGGGGTGCCACCTGGGCTGCCTTGCGTGGGCCCCCTGCGTGGACCCTCTGCGTGGACCGGCAGTCCGCACCCACTGCCCTGCTCCGCTCAACCTTCCCAGGGGGTACCTGCAGATCCACTCATTCCAAAGTCAGGAAGTAGAAAGCTAAGACAAGACCCAACAGAAGCCCATGGCACCATGATTTCCCCACGTGGCAGCAAGGTGGGGGAAAAACACACATCTAGGAAAGCTCAGGTATTTAAAAAAAAAAAAAAGAAAAAGCAGCCGCAGTTACGGCAACAGATACTCCCCTAACCAAAGCCAGCCCAGGACCTCCCCACTGAGCCACATCCACAATTCCCACCACTGGGTCAAGCGTGCTCCTGCCCGTGAGACGGAGCCTCTGCCGGACCTCAGGGCTGGGGTGTCTTGTGATGCCGGGAGGCTTCTCTGAGGCTGGAGACCCTCCTAGGGGGTGTGGGGGATGGTGGCTTCTGCAGAGAGAGATGGCTAAGTCCTCTCAACAGGAGTGATGGTCAAAACATGTAACAAACAGCACAACTTGAGCACTGACCAGGCAGAACTGACCCACTGGGGCAGGCCCCGGAGCAGGCATTAACCCGTTAGCTGCTGGGTTGTGGGAGGTCGGGACAGGACCTAAGAAGTCCTCGGCTGCACACAGCACGTGGTTGGAAGGGGCCCTGACCAGTGCCATGACCAACTGGCCAACTGGTGTGGACATACGCACATCAATATTCTAAGGACCCAAATATTCTAAGCGTGTCCCAGGCCAGGGTCCCAGCATCCTGCAATGGTGATGATGCTGAATGCAGTGGCCAAGCCCCCTCCCCTACACCTCCCACCCAGCTCCCTCAGACCAGCACCCCGCCCTGCCCAGGGCCCGGGAAGAGGTTTGCAGCTGCTGCCTGTTAGAACTCTCTGGGATATAAAGTGGCCTGCAAAATGCCACAGTTTAAGGGTTTGCCTCATTTCTGCCCCCAGCCCATATGCACCCCAAACAACTCACAAACCGGCCCTATCTGCCTTATCCCATCCTCACCTGCCACCCTTCTGGTCACTTTTGATCATCAGTCACCCGAGATTAAAATCCTCTCCCCTGGCTGCCGGCTCAGCAAAGGCATTCCTCAGTCAGAGTCTTCCCCATGAGCTGATGCCACAGAAACCCAGTGTGTCAGAGCCGGCAAGGTCACCAGGGGCCACCACTTGTCACTGTACAGATGAGGAAACTGAGGCCCCGGAGGAGTAAGCAATGGCAGAGCCAGGCCTGGAACTACGGCTCCTCCCACCCAACCAGGGGCTTCCTTTCCAAAATCCAGAGACCGCCTTTGACCTTAAGTCTCCACCAGACCCTGGCTCGGGGCCTGGCGCCAGCTCTCAGCCAGGGGTGCTGCTCTGGTGCTGCGGCAGAGCCGCCCGGACCCCAGTGGCTCCGATCACGCTGGCAAGGAGAACGCTGGTGAGTTGGCTCAGCTTCCGTCGAAACAGGGCATGCTAGGTCTCAGCCCAGCGGACCCAGAAAGACCACGAGAGAATGCCATGACCGTGGCGGGCCTCAGCTCTCCCCTGCTCAGCCCACGGGGCCACACGAGGCCCAGGGCATCACGCACACCCAGGGTTGGTGCCTTTGCAAGGGCTGACCATGGCCACCACACCAGCACCGCTGCCCACGGCAGTATTTGGATTCCCCCCCAGTAGCTCAACTTTTATAGCAAAACAGAGTGAGCATGGCATGAAAACAGAGCGGCAGGAAACGAGTGTATAAGACAATCCCAGGTGCCGGGAGACGGGCGGCACTGGGCACCTGTTTGCGATGAAGCTCCTGTTTCCACGGTGATTACACCAGGAGAGGAAAGCCCACTGGGTCATCAGGTCTCTCCTGGTGAAGAAACAACACGCCCTCCTGGGTCGTTCAGAAATCTACACAAAGTGACATGTCAGGGGCCCCTGTGCCCTGTCTCCCCCCCAGCCCACCCCCCTCCCACTACTGCCAGGGGCAGCGCTGGGCACCCCGGGCCTCCGGGAGGCTGGTGAGAGGGACTTGGCTGGGCAGGGCGTCATGTGCGTAACGTTTATTGTACTCAAGGAAGCCCCCAGGGTCTCCCTGCCCCAGCCCCGGGCCACGTCCTCCTCTTCATCTTCGGAGGGAAAGAGCAGAAGTCAAGGGGACAGTTTCACAGAGCAAGGGGGAGTGCTCGGGGGATGCTCTGAAGCCAGGGATGGAGGAGGTCCCCGCTGGCCCCCACCTTCCCCAGGGCACCTCCAGTTCTGCCCTGGCCCCTCCCCTGGCCCCAGGAATGGAGGTTCTGCCATTCCCAGTGGCACCGAAGGTCTGGGATCTATGCATCGGTTTGAAAACAAACGATTCTTCTCCTGCTTGACACATTCTGTTCTCTGCTCTGGCCAAAGTGCTGGCCCTCAGACCCAGCGAGATCCCGGCAGCTGCCACAGCTGAGAGGGAGGCAGCCTCCAGCCTCATCTGTCACCAGGTCCCTTTGGGTTTGGGGACACTACCGTCCTGAGACTCAGTAAAAACAGTCTGAGGGTCACTCCTCTCTCCCTGGGGCCCCAGTTACTGGGTGTTCTCGTATTTCAGGTATCTAATCAGTCTTCCCGGGAGGGGCAACGTGTCTAGGAGTTTTATACGATATTTCCCGATGGCCTTTCGAACTCGCAGCCGGCAAAGGTGAGCCAGAGGTCTTGGAGGTTCTGGAAAAAGGAGGGAAAGAGAGATGCCGATTTGTTGTTTGCAATCGGCGAAGTATGTGCATCTGTGATCTCTGGCCTGACGGGAGGTGCCCAGCTGGCATGGCTGGGTAAGAGAGCAGGTGCCTGCTGCTGGGAACCCGCCCCTGCCAGCTAAAGGGACCTGGCGAGTCACCTTCCCATCGGTCGCCCTTCACACCTTGCCCACGTCCTCTTTATCTCATGCTCCCCCCTCTTCACACACAACCTGGGCCCCCAAACACAGCCTTAGTGACAGGTCAGAGCATCTGGCTTCTTAAGTGCCCCCACGCGTGGAATTCAGCTCTGAGATCCTGGTTGTGCAGAGAGGTCAGGGTAAGGGGGCGCGTCCCAGAATCCCTCCTGGCTGCCTCCCCCAGGAGTCACGCAGTGGAGTTTTCTCAGCTGGGGGTGGGGGGGAGAGGGAGGAGCAGGGACTGATGCATGCAGGAATAGAGTCACTTATTTCAACCCTGGGAGCAGAGTCCGGCACAGGGAAGGTGTTTGTTGAATCACAGAATGTCATTCATTCATGCATCCATTCATTCATTCATTCATTCAACAAGCACATGCTGAGCCCCTGTGCTTGGGCTGGGGTATAGAGGTGCCCACTCAGGCGCTTTGGGCAAGGGCTGCACCCCAGGTGGTGCCCTCCGAGTGGGGTCCTGAGGAGTGGGCAGGAATTTGCCAGCTGAGGAAGGGAGGCAAGGGCATTCCAAGCAGCGGAAACAGCAAGTGCCAAGCCAAGGAAGAACAGGCGAGTAGCGGGTGTGGAGGGAGGGCGGGGGGCCCGGCAGCAGGGGCCTAGTGAGGCATCCACGCGCCTGTCAGGGTGTTTCTGACACTCCCACTGCCTCGGAGCCCGCTCAGGACAGGCCTCCCCTCTGGGAGCTCAGCACAGGCCTCCTGGGAGGCAGAGGACATGGAGCCACGGGCAGGCACCAGTCCCAGGCGTGAAGGGTGACTGGCCGGCCTGCAGGCTCTGAGTGCCACCTCTCTGAGCCTCTGTCTGCCCTTCTTCCCAGAAAAATGGTGTCAATACCACACCATTAAATGAACAAGCGCGTGGAGAGTGTTCTGAGGGTGGAAGGTGGGCTTTGAAGTAGCCAAAATAGGCATTGGTTAAGAATGATCTGTTCTACCCACTGACAAATGTTTACCGCACGCTAAAGGTCTCTGCAGGCGGAGGGCACAGATGGGTGGGGCCCACATCCAGGCATGGACTGCTCCACCCTCTAGTGGCCAAGGATCACGGTGACAGCAACCAATAGGTTTACTGTGCATCCAGAGCTGTGCCCCGTGAATGGGCAAGTAGATGCCTCCCTCCCTCTGTTGCCGCCCCAGTAACTCTGCCAACGGCCTCAGTTCAAGGGCTTTCCAGGCATCTGTGAGAATGAAAAACCCTACAGCAGGCTTGGGTTCAAAGGGTGTGAGGATCAAGGAGGAACTTGGTGAGTCAGAGTTGAGGGGCACCGAGGCAGCAGTCTCAGCTGGGGACAGGAGCAGCAGTGGAATGACAGTCACCTGCTGCAGGCCGGTCTCTGTGCTACTCAACTGACAGACACTTGGCCAGATGGGGCCATGCCCTTCAGAGCCACAGAAAGCCCTGGGGTAGCTGGAACCCCTCCGCACAGACGCCCCTTTCTGTCACTTGTGGCATCCAGTTCGGCTGCCTCTGACATTTCACCTGCCCAGGTGAGCTCCATAATGCTTAACAGGGATTCCAGCCTCCTAGGCCTGACTTAGCCAGGCAGCCCCATCTACACTGCACACATCAGAGGGACAGTGGCCAAATCCCACCTTGCCGTGCCAGGTACTGTCACTTGCAGACACCTCAGGCAGGTGGAGCCAGGAAGGGCTGGACAACGAGCCTGCTTAGCCACCTCTGCTCAGATGGGGAGGGGCCCTGCCTACAGTCACCAAGCAAGACCCTAGCAAGGCTTCCTCCAGAGCTCAGCGGGCCTGTCTCCCAGACCAGGATGGTCTGTGAACCAGCAGCATTGGTGCTACCTGGGAGCTGTTGAAATGCAGACTCTTAGGCCCTGCCCCAGACTTGCTGAATCAGAGAAGGCATGTTTTTAACAAGGTGCTTTGACAGTTTGAGATGCCCTAGACCACCATTCTCTCCTCTACCCCACCATGCTGCCTCTCAGGGGTTCCCAAGCAGGGGCATCATCCTCCTCCATGCCCTCAGGGACTGGAACTGTTTACAACATCAGGGAAAGATTTAGCAGAAACCCTGGGGTTAGCCAGATGTGGGTATGAATCCCAGCTCTGCCGCTAACCAGCAGTGACTCTGGCCCAGGTGGCATTATCTCTCTGAGGGTCAGTTTCCTCATCTAATCCCAGGAGTCGCAGACACACAGCACAGAGTAGGTGTTCACTATGTTAGTACCAGTCCCATTCCCTGAGGCCTGCGCCTCTGGGCCAGGCAGGGGTGACCACCAGCAGCAGCAGCAGCAGCTGTCCCTACCTGCCTTCTCCTTTATGACGGCCCAGTCCTCGTAGCTGTCGATGTGCTCCTTCAGCCTCGAGCAGAGCTGCACGTTGCCCACGTAGTCCAGCAGGACATCGATGATGGGCCCCGCCCAGCGGCTCACCTCCGGGGCAGACAGGAACTCGCAGAACTGAAAGAGATCACACGCCAATGCCGGTGCGCCCAGGACCAAGGGCACCACCTTGGCGAGCTCATCCTGCAGTGGGGAACCTGAGGCCAGGGAAGGCAGGGGACGTTTCCAAGCGCAGACACTGGGCACGCCCAAGCTAGGATCCTCTTCTGCAAATCCACGCCCCTCAACACAGGGCCCCTCTCAACACAGGCCTCTGCTGCCCGAGTGGAAGATTGGCAACTTGGACAAGTCACATCACTCCTGTGAGCCTCAACTTCCTTGTCTATAAAATGGGCATGTAAACTAACTCCAATGGGACTTTTTAAAATGAGAATTAAGGTAACATGAGCATAAACTTTTTTGCACACAGTAGGAAGCCCATAAATGATGGCCATTAGCCATTGTAATTATCCCCATGAGATGGGTGTTTCTAACTTTTTTTTTTCATTTTAAGTTTTGACTTTTAGAGCAACAACAGCCTCTGGGTCTCTGGCTGTCTGCATCTCACCTGACCATACACCAGCCTGCTCTCGTGGCCCCCTTTGAGGTCCCGCTCATTTAACATCACATTCCAGGTGTAGGTTTGCTGGAGGTGATGAGCCCCTCAATTTTGCAGAGTTCCCCACCAATCCCCTGCTCCACTGTTGGTTCCTTAAATTCCTCAACGCGGTGGATCAAAGGAAGGAGTTAACTGCTCATATGCACCATTAAGCCCTTCGGCCTCTAACGCGTGCTGATTAATCCCAGGCTCCTGCCTCCAAATCGTGCTAGTGAGCAGGAGTCGCCTTTGCCAACGCATTAACCGCTAACCCACACTGCCTCCGAAGCACGTTAACCAGCATGCTCTGCTGCCTCCAAAGCCGTCCACACTCCCGCCAAAGCGTGTCAACCCCCAGTCGACACTGGTTTGGAAGAGGCGAACCACCCCGAGGCGTGCTCCCCGCCGCGCACCTGGACCACGCCAGGCGGCTTGTCGCTGGCGGGCGCGTCGTTGAACCTGCTGGAGCGCGGCGGCGGGGCGGGCGGGTGCGGGCCGTTGCCGTAGAGGCACGAGAAGCAGGGCTCGCCGTCGCAGCCGAGGTCCATGAGGAACTTGAGCAGCGACAGGTACTTCATGGCGAACATGATGGTGGCGGGGAAGGCGGTGGGGTGCGTGGCGATGTAGGCGTCGATGTTGGCGCCGTGGTCCAGCAGCAGCTGCATGGTGCGCAGGCAGCCCTGGCGGATGGCCACGAGCAGCGGGCTGATGAGGTCGCGGTTGGGGTCGGCGCCGGCGAGCAGCAGCAGCTCGGTGGCGTACACGTTGTTGTTGACCACGGCGAAGTAGAGCGCCGAGGTGCGGCGGTCCTCGTACAGGCGCGCGCGCTCGGGCGCCAGCGGCGTGTTCACGTCGAAGCGCGCGCCCAGCAGCGCCTCCAGCACCTCGTCGTTGTTGCGCTCGGCCGCCAGGTGCAGCGGGCTGATGCCGCTGCGGCGCACGCGCGTGCGGCTCGTCACCGGCAGCAGCATCTGCACGATCCTGCGGACGGGAAGGGCACGCGCGAGTCACCGGGGCGCTGCAGGGCCAGCCTTTGTCACCTCATGGGAGAAGGCGGGCCTGCGGCTGTGCCCACTTCACAGGTAAGGCAACCGAGGTTCAGAGAGCTTCACCCACCTTCCCAAAGTCACATAGCCAGTAAGGGGCAGGCTGGGCTTCGAACCTAGAACCCTGGCTCAGTGATCCAGAGGAACGGACTGGAAGGCCCAGACTGAATTGGATGTCCAACCTGCTCCCTGCAGGAGGCGCTAGAGCCAGAAGTTTGGAGCCAGACCCTGCCCTGCCCTGGGGGAGTACAGACAGGGACAGCCATCCCCAAGAGCTCACTGTGTGCCAGGACACTTTGAAAGGCTTTATGATCACGATTTGGTTTAATCCTTACAACAACTCATAAAGCATGTCTCATCATTCCCATTTTACAGATGAGAAAAATCAAGGCTCAGAAAGGTTAAGGGACTTGCTCAGGCCATACAGTCAGGAGAGGTAAACCAGGATTTGTGTCCTCTGACTCCTGGGCTCAGCTGTTCTGCATCCCTGTCTTGCTTCCTTGGGGCCCTGGGGGACAAGAGGGGACAAATGTGTCTGGCCCCAACCACTCCTGTCCCAGGCCCCAGTCAGCCTCCTGTGACCGTGAGTGGCTTGTTCCCCTCTCCTGGGAGTCTCAAGGCCTCCTCCCCCGAAGGCTGACCCTCGCTCCTCTCAGCCTCTGCCCTGCCTTTGGCACGGAGCGTTGAGGCTTGAGCTCCCCGAAACCCCTGGTTCCTCTCTCCCCCGAAGACTTTGGCACTGATAGCAGCACTTTACCTGTATTCATCTCTTAAATCCTCCCACTAGCCCTCTGAGGTGGGCACTAATATTATCCTCATTTCACAGGTGAGGAAAGGGAAGCCCAGAGAGGGTTTGTGACTTCCTCAAGGCTGCATAGCCAGTAAGTGATGGAGCCAGGATTTGAACCCAGGTAGTCTGACCCCTGAGACTGTGCACTCTTAACCACTCCTCCACTTCTTGTGGGAGTCGGGCGACAGCTGATGTGCCGTGGGTTTTGCAATCTTCACAACACGTGTGCTTGCCTGCCCTGTTTCACCTTCCCTGCAGCCCTGGGGGTAGCCAGAGCAGGCCTGTGGCCATGTTTTTAATACACAGGGCTCAGAGAGCTGAAGGGACTAATCAAAGGTCACAGAACAGCTCTGGGGCTCAACCCCAGGACTCTTGGCCCCTTGCCTTTGCCCTCTTCCCCTAGACCCCTGCCGCTTGCAAGAACAAGCTCCTGCCGCTGACGTTATTCCAGGCCCTAATCCGTCCAATCCCTGCTGACAAGTGACCTCACAGCCTAGTGTGGGGTTCCAGGGAGGTGGCCGGGTGGGGGAAGCAGGTGCCACCAGGCCCGTTCCCACGCCTCTCCCCTCCTGGCACTCGGACTTCCCTCCGGCTTCCTGGAAATCTGATGCCAGCGACCTCCCGCTGGGATCTCAGTGGAAAGTGTTATTATTGTTAGTGACGCTGTGTTTGGCTAAAATCTGCCTCTAAAACCTCAAAAGGAAATTCACACACCCAGGGGGGCTAATTGCCTCCTAATTTCTATTTGTGCAAACACAGGAGGCCTGACCTTGCTCTGCAGAGGTACAGGTCAAAGAAGGGCTGGGGCCTCACCCTGGATGGCGGCCACCGCACACAAATGCTCTGTTAACAGGCGTAACGTGCCCAAGCACGGGAAAGAACAGCCAGAGGGGCTGCCCGGGGCCGCTGGCCAGATGGGGCTGGTATCTCTGGCAGGTTGCAGCTGGTCTCCAGCAAGCCCCTGCGAACCAAGGGAAAGTGGCAGAAACGTGGGAGCTTGACTGGATGTCGCCCAGGGTCCCAGAAGCACCGTCTGAATAAAGCAGTGAACCCCCTGTTGTGGCAAGCTCATGTGGGACGTCACCAGAGAGCGAGTGTGTGATGCCAGACAGGCTCTGGAGATCAGTGTGTCCAGTCCCTCCCATTTTACAGAGGGTGAAACTGAGGCCCAGGAATGGGTGGGGAGAGAGTGGGGTTAGGCAGAGGTGGATGGCGAACCAGGATGGAGCATAGGTGCCCGGAAGCCCAGAGCTGGCCTTCCGTGACGCCCTCTGCTTCTGACCACGGGGGTGGCTGTGCTGGCAGGTGCCTCTCGTGGTCATTCCCCTCCCCAGCCTATTTGTGGGACAGTGGGCAGGAGGACGAGGGGGCAGCCCCCCCAACAGGTTGGGTCTTCCCACCTCTCCCACAGGCAGGCACGGGGATCTCAAAGTGCTTTCGCTCAAGATGCTCCTTATGAAGAGCAACAAAGGTGACCGTTGCCTGGTAGAACACTGGAGGTCTGGGAGGATGGCTCCCTGCCTGTCTCCTGTCCCCTCCCCAGTGCAGGGGCTGCACCTACCAGCACAGCGTTGCCTGTCCAGGCCCTGAGACCAGAGCAGACCCAGCTGAGGGCTGTCACAAGGAGACCCAGCATGGCAGCCCAGCGGGTGTAACGGACTGCTGGCCATCTCTGACCTCGGACCTCTGTCCTGGTAACTCCCCGCTGCCTTGTTTCTGGGACTGACCAGCAACTGAACCCCACTCTCCTTGCCCCAGGCCATGGCGCCCCACCCAGGATTCTAGTCTCCTCAAGGCTGCAGCGTCGCCATGCCGCCTGTCCCTGGCTCTGAGGTCCCGCCTGCGTCCAGCCCAGCGGCAGGGCAGAGAGCTTTGGGCCAAGGCAAGCTGTCCTTAGCAGTGTGGGGTCCAGCTCGGACAGTGAGGAAACTGGGAGGCTCGGAGTCAGCAGGGCCCGGGTTACACAGCCGGCACGGGGCCGTCTCAGGCGTGTCACTTAATCTCTCTGAACCACACCTAAAGCAGAGGGGTGATCAATCAGAACCATGGCGATGAGGGTGATGACGATGGTAGCCCCTTTGTTGAGCCCCTGTGGGTTGCTGTGATTTTGTCCTTCACCTTCCTAAATAATAATTACAGCGACATTGTTAAGCGCTCACTACGTGCCAGGCACCATTTAGAGAGCTTTACACATTTACCTCGTTTAATCCTAAGATGACCCTAACGAACTAAGTATTTTATCTCATTTACTCATTTATTCATCTCACTTACTCATAACAACCCAGAAAAATGGGATTGCTATGCCCAGGTTACAAAATTTAGTACAATTTAATAATATTTTTCATCAAGGGTGCTTTTGAGGATAAAATGAGATCTTACACATCAGTCTGATCGGCATGTACTTGGCAGTCAGTAAATAGTGGCTGTTGGCGTCTTGACCGCAGTGGCGACTTTATCCCACTGCCCTCGCTATGCCAAGCACAGGGCGTTCTGGGCCACCAGGTCACGGTGGTCTGACCTTTGTCAGCGTTCAGCGTTAATTCGGCCAGCCGACTTGACTTTCACATGAGAACCAGTCGCCCACAGACGGCTTTGCTACCAACACCGCGGAGCCTCACTTAGCAGACCTGCCTGACTTCTGTGAGGTCTTGAGGTCTGAGCCTCAGTTTCCCTTTTAATTAACGGGGATACTAACTTGCTTGTGAATGTACTTTATAAACTGCTTTTTAATATATTAAATGTTCTCCATTTTGCCTTGTTTTAGAAAGAATTTTAAGTGGCTTGCAAAGATTGATAAAATGCAGCAAAAGTAATATAAATTGGAAGGAAAGGAGAAAGAATATGTAACAACAAGGGAGACGTGAGGCCCAGCATGCAAGTCTGTGTTTTCTGCTGGCCACAAAAGAGATTGATTCTAAGATACTGGTTCTCTCCATGGGCTGCACAGTAAAATCACTTGAATGGCTCTTAGAAACCCTGAGGCCACAGCCAGGACCAGCCACAGCCCAGTCTCTGACAGTGGGGCCCAGGCCGCAGGGTTTTCAGTGATCCCAGGGGCTCCGGTGTGAGGCCAAGGTTGGGAACTGCTGCTTTTGGTGCTATTATTCTTGGGGCATCTGCTCTTGCCTAACTCACGGTTCCTTAATAAACCTATCTTTGGTGCTGGTCTTTAATTCCATAAGGTGCCTTTGCTAACCTGGAAATGAAAAAGAGGAAAAAGTGTGCCTTGGAGGTGACTAAGATGTTGGGATCATAGGGCTCCTTTCTCAGCCATGCCTGAACGTCACCCCACCGGCACTGCGCTAAAGAGAAGGCACCACGTGGCTAACACCACCAGACTTCCCGCGCTGCCTTCCGCGCCGTGGACGGGCAGGGTGTTTGGCAGGTGGCAGAATGCGGAATGCCTGTGGAATGTCACATCAAATCCCAAGCAGCCTAGCAGTCTACGGGAGGTCAGTGTGGAGCCAGAGAGGGCCTTTCGTGCCACAGGCTCAGGGAGGGAAGAGCTCAAGGCTTGCTGGCTTTGGGCCCTGCCGGGTGGCAGAAGCTGTTGGGAACCAGGCGTTAACCCTTGGCTGGGCAGCCCTCAAAGAGTAGCCTGGCCCCTCTCAGCCGTGGGGCACAGAGGGAAATGGGGCCTGGGAACCCAGGGTGAACAACCAGGGAAATCGCCCCAGGAATCAGCATGAATCCAAAGCAAGGGACTCTGGGGGACACAAACCATGTACACAGTGGCTCCAGACAGGACCACCCTGCTCCCCGCTCATCCCTAAGGACACCCATGCTCCTTCAACTTCTCCTGCATCTGGAGCCAGACTGCCAACATCTGGGTCCACTTGAAGGCAGCCCAAGTGGCAATCTCAGCTCGGCCACTAGCTGAAAAGCCATTTCCCATCTCTGGCCTCAGTTTCCTCCTCTGTAAAATCAGGGGCTGAATTAGATCAATGGTTTCTGAAGCTATGGCCCGGCCATGTCTGGTTTGCTCAGGGAGCTTTTCAAAGAGACAGTTGGGCTCCTTCCCTCCTGGAGACTCCGGTTCATTGGTTCCGGGATATGACATTTAAAAAATATCCCAGAGTGCCTCGGGTGTGCAGGAAAGTATGGGCAGGGGGCCAGGACATTCCAAGGTGCAGCCCCTTCCCTCACGTTCACTCTGGATCTCTCTGGGGTCAGGCTCAAGGTGAACCGTGTTTGCCCAGCTCTGACGCTGGACGCTACGTGGGGCGGAAGGGAGTGGTGCCCTCTTGCCGGTCCCCACTGCCTGACGTGAGTTGCTTTCTTCCCTCCGTTGGCTGAACCGAAAAACGATAGACCCAGATCTGTCTGCATCGCAGCCTGCCGTGCAGCCCGG
>RJWJ010043153.1:0-12721 GCA_004363605.1 Indri indri | reverse complement strand
AAAAAAAGGTGTTTTAACAGTCATTCTATACTTCAAAGAGTATATGAAAAACAAACAATCACAATTTAATAGCTTGAAGGAATAGTTTCTTAAATTCTTCTAATCCATATGTTATTTTTATTTCTGCTATAAGCATGTATTACTTTTTTCTTTTTTTTCATATTTTTTTCTGCTTCTTTCCTTATACACCTACGTGTATTTTTTTTTTTTAAATCTAATTCCCTGAGTTGAAAGATGAAAAATGGGATTATAACTTGTTTAAAGTCAGGCAACCTGTTAGTGGGAGGATGAGAAATAAAAACTGTTTTATTCACCTGTAATCCTAGCACTCTGGGAGGCAGAGGCGGGTGGATCGTTTGAGCTCAGGAGTTCGAGACCAGCCTGAGCAAGAGCGAGACTCTGTCTCTACCAAAAATAGAAAGAAATTAATTGGACAGCTAAAAATATATAGAAAAAATTAGCCAGACATGGTGGCACATGCCTGTAGTCCCAGCTACTTGGGAGGCTGAGGCAGTAGGATCACTGAAGCCCAGGAGTTTGAGTTTGCTGTGAGCCAGGCTGACGCCACGGCACTCTAGCCTGGGCAACAGAGTGAGACTCTGTTTCAAAAAAAAAACCATTTTATTTTTCCCTTGCGTGTATGTGTGTGTTTATAGTTGTTGATGTTGAAAGATAACCAGCATCATCCATATCTGAACTCCTTAATTAATACTTGGTAAGAGTTCCTTACTATCATTTTTACAATGCTGAGATTGAAATAGCGTATTATTTTATTACAAGTGTTTGTCAGTGGAAACAAAACTGAATTTTCCTGCAGAGGAAAATTGAAACACTGGCTTTCTAGTTAGACTACAGTGTTGATTATGTATTCGCATTGGATGGCTTCGTCATACTTCCTGAAATAACTAGTCATTTGAATGAAACCTTTAATGGGAAGACCATGACAATGAAAATATTCAACTCTATTTAAAGTCATTGAGAAATAATTGGAATTATTTCCAATTTTAGAAATGGTGCAGAGATTGAAAGCAAATAGGTTACTGTTTTTAGTATCTTCAAATATAACAGGCAATGACAGAGGGATAGTTTATTTACTATGTGTAGCAGCCAGACTTCTAAGGTGGCTCCAAAAATCCTCTCTTCCTGGTACTTACATGCTTATATAGTCCCTGCCACCCTGAAGTAGGGCAGCTCTGTAATAACCAATAGGATGTTGCAGAAATAAAATTGTGTGACTTTCAAGGCAAGGTCACCAAAGACTTTGTGAGTTCTGTGCAATAATAAATGTTTGCTGTTGTTTTAAAGCCACTAAGTTTTGGAGTAATTTCTTACATAGTCATATATAGCTAAGTCATTACTCAGTTTGATATCTTTTCCATTATTATATTTTTGTCCTGATGACAATAATTATTATTACCATAATTATCAATAGCAATGGTGACAAATACCATTTTTGTGGGCCTACTGTCTGCCAGGTAATTTAAATGTATCTATAGTCCTTGCAATGTTTCTTCAGAGTACGTTTTATTGTTTTAATTCCACAAGTGAAACAAATGAGCTCTGAGGGTTTCAATGGCTAGCAGAACATCAGACAATTACAAATGGAAGAGCCAGGATTTGGGTGAAATTCTGACTGTTTTTCTCTTCTCACTACTCCACCGTACCACTCTTAATGAGAGCAGAATTGTAAGTCGCAAATTTAAAAAGAGAAAGGCATTTGATTTTATAATGTGAAACTATGCAAAAGTGATCCATCTGCAAAATACACGTTCCTCACTTTTTGTTACGTATTTTACTTAAGCTTCTATAATGTAAATATACTTCGGCAGCATTATCCTGCATAGCAGTTACCCTAATTGCAGCTTGGGTGATCAGTATGGCCTCTCTTGGTAAGAGATCATGGCTGATGGCTAGTTATTGTCATAGTTCAAAATTGCTATCTGAAAGCTTTGGGCATTTTTATGATCTGGTCATATATTAAATTTTAATTTTAGAAACACATAGCAACTACTATATGCCCAGTACTATGACATGCACAAGAAGAGTTATTTTCAACCTAGGGGGTGCATCAGACTCATTGGGGAGCTTTCTCAAGTATGTGTGGCTGAGAACAGATTTAGAACTCTTGCATAAGGGTCAAAGCAATGAAGACATTATTAGGTGTAATATTGTAGGTTGGGCCTGGTGGCTCATCTCTATAATCCCAGCGCTTTGGGAGGCCAAGGTGGGAAGATCACTTGAGCCCAGGAGTTTGAGACCAGGCTGGGTAACATGGGGAGACCCTGTCTCTACACACACACACACACACACACACACACACACACATGCACACAAAATCGTCACACATGGTGGTTTGTGCCTGTAGCCCCAGCTACTGAGGAGGCTGAGGCAGGAGGATCACTTGAGCCCAGGGATTTGAGGCTGCAGTGAGCCATGATTGCACCACTGCACTCCAGCCTGGGCAACAGAGTGAGCCTCTGTCTTGAAAAGAAAAAGAAAAAGAAAAGTGTAATATGCGTGTAATAGGTATAGCAATACTATAAAGAGGGAGAGAAGGGAATAGATCTACATAGGAGTAGTGTTTCTATGTAATACTGCAGTTAAACTAGTAGAAATTTGAAGCTGATTCTGGGAAGTTAAGATGTATATGGTAAATCCTGGAGGAAACACTTAAATGTAGTTTAAAATTATTAAAGACACAAAATATGATATTGGAGAATATCTATAAGGCAAAAGAAAGCTATAAAAGAGAAATGGAGGAACAGAAAAAGAGCATGAAACATATAGCAACAAAAAGTAAAATAACAGACATAAATCTAACTACATTAATAATAACATTAAATGTGAATGGATTAAATCAGCCAATCAATCAAAAGGCAGGGATTGTCAGACTAGATTAAAAACATGTATCCAACTCTATGCTATCTACAGAAGACACACTTAGACTCACAGATACAATAGATCGAAAGTAAAAGGATGGGAAAAGATACATTATGCAAACAGCAATCACAAGAAAGCTGGAGTGGATATACTGGTGTCAGACAAAATAGACTTTTAAAACAAAAAATATAAAGGGATAAAGAGGGAGATTTTATAATGATAAAATGTCATCCTATCAGCAATACGTAACAATTATAAACATGTATGCATCTAACACCTGAGTACCAAAACAGCTGGAGCAAAACTGACAGAAATAAAGAGAGAAATAATTTGACAATAAAAATTGGAAGCTTCAATAAATATTTGTTCAATAAATACATGAAAATAAGAAGATAAGTGCAGTGGGGATATCCAATAGATATAGGAATGGTGCAAAGGAGAGTTAGGAGGGAAGGATTGACTCTGTTTATGTAAGTCAAGAGAATTGAAAAGGCAAAGGGTTAGTAGCCACTAATGTGTGGCTTAAAAATCTTAGCAGGTGTTCTCTGGTTATTCACTCCTTCACTGTTATTACTCACTCTCTATAATGTTACTCTTCAAGAAATGGAGAAATACTAAATTTATTGGTTCTTTCATATTCTTTGTGATATAGAGGATCTTATTTATAAAAATTGATGGTATGAGATCACTAAATTGTCACTTTCACCTCTAGATATACTCTTATATGTCTGGAGATCTCTTTCTATAAACTTGAAAAGTAGGTTATCGTTTTTTCAGCTCTAGACATGTTATAGTGATCATATGCAAAAAGAAATATGAAAATCTTAAATATCAGATTCATTTTTTGTTTATTCATTCTTTCTATCCTCGTGATGTATTTGCATGTTGCAGGTATTTGTGAGGAAGAAGCTTGAAGATACTGAAAGTTATATTGTGTGTTTTGCTGCGAGATACTGCTTGATTTGGGCATAGCATCAAACTAGTCCACTGACGTAAAATTGAGTTACCCCAAAATAATGCTGAGAAATAGCGTCACAAATAGATTTCCATTTGTGCCATGTATTCTTAGCTGACCATCGAGATCTATTCTCCATTCTTTTCCTCCTTGCCTTGTGCTCCTGCAGGTTGACTTCCTTGAACTACATCAGTTGGACTCTCTTACCCTTTGGCTTCTGGTTAGGCTCAGCCTTTGAGAGTCATTGGCAGGAGAGTAGAAGGTGGGATGAGAGAGAGTTTGGGGGATTTATCCCTCTGGATCGTCTCTGGGGGCTGGGGTTAGGGATGACTGCATCTTCTACCAAAGGCCACAGGCCCCGCCCAGCAGCCCTCCTCTTCACCTGCAACTACAGCTCTTTCTGGGTCACCTGCAGACTTGGGGTGGTAACAGCTCTCCTACTATACCATGTTGACAGCCCTAGTGTGCACCACCAATCTGTGTAGCCTTTCCTGTACCACATCCATGCCTTCGTAAATAGTATAGATGCACCATTTCCTCTTGATTGGCTAAGGTTAGTCACTGCTATAGTTAATATACTTTAGTATATAGTTAATGTACTTTAGTATATAGTTAATACCAGTACCCCAAAGTTAATTTTTCTAGGATAGAGAAAGTATCTCTCCGCTTTTTAAAATCAGTGCTTGGCTTTTTCAAATAATGCAGTATAGCATTTTGGAGATTTCGTTGAGGCTGGGAAGAAGTATTATTGGCATCTTCTGGAGTTAATCTCTGAAGTTGCTTTATAATATTTATTTAACTTATCTGAGGAACATTAAAAGATAAGGAGAGAATAAATGTTTCAGATCTCTTTCTCCCATGCCAATTGACAATACCCATGGCATTGTAATTAGAAGTTACCATCATGCACAGTTGAAAACAATGTAAAGTCCTCTACCTTTAGTGGATGAAATGTTGGTACTACTGAGTAGTTCAACTCCGTCTATCTGCCACACACTTCTCTTTGTTTAGCTTTCATCTACTCATTAGCCATTCCTTTAAAAAGTTTTACCCAGTGGAAATGATTGGCTATATTGACTGAAAATCTTGTAGCACTGCATGCATTTGCAGATTTTATTTTCACGTAGAGCTAAGCTCTTCAGGGGATTGGTGGAAACTAGCTGCAAAAGACTTTTTGATCTATACACAGAATCACTCAGAAAACTACTGACTTAATATTACTGGGTTGTTCCCACCCATCTAAATGGATAAGAAAAAGTTGGCTTTCACTGTGAAGAGATGTTATAGGAAACTACATCAGTATCTCAGCTGCTTAAATGGGACTAATAAATAAATATCCCCAAGATAACCATTAGGCACCTAATAAGCATGCAATGCAGTAGTCCCACCTTATCCATAGGGGATATGTTTCAAGAACCCCAGTGGATGCCTGAAACCATGGATAGTACAAATCCCTATCTATACACTGTTTTTTCGATCTGATAACTGAGATGGCTACTAAGAGACTAGTAAGTGGGTAGTAGAAAATGTGGATATGCTGGACAAAGGGGTGACTCACATCCTTGGCAAGGTGGAGTGAAACGATGTGAGATTTCATCACGCTGCTCAGAACAGTTCACAGTTTAAAACTTATGAATTGTTTATTTCTGGAATTTTCCATTTAATATTTTTGGACCATGGCTCACCACTGGTAATAGAAACTAAAGAAATGAAACCATGGATAAAAGGAGAACTACTGTAAATATTTAATGATTAAATTAATTAACCATAAATTATAGCACTTAAAAGGCCCTATTTATATCTTAATTGCAATAAAACTAGTCACAGCATGTGGATCTTCATCTTCAAAGAGACATTTTCAGAAAAATACTTAAAATTTTAACATGCCATTTATTATCATTTAGTGTGTTATTTATAATTTGTGTCTCATTTTGAGAATTACTAATAATTAATGATTTAAATAGACATTATTTATTCTTTTGAACATAACTTGCTGCATTATTCAGTGTGATTTATTGTACATCTTGGGACCAGAAAATGTTTCTGATGGGATTAATTTTCAGTTTCATTATGAAAATAGATGAGATGCAGCATGATATATTGGAAAGAGGCAGAATGTGAATCAAAAGACATGAGTTTAATTCTTAGCTCATCCACTTACAATGCAATATTGAAAAAGCTGTTTATCTTCCCAGAACTTTTAGTTTTATCATCCAAAAAAATGAAAGTAATGTCATAAGCAGAGTTGCCTCCCAAAATTTTGTGCTTTGTAAACTGAAAACCAACGATACATGTAAGTGTGCAGAAAGTCTGATAAGATTTAGAACATTGGACTTAACAAGCAGCTTTTGCGGAGACACATTTATTCCTCAAATTGGCCCACACTTGGAGCGTACATGTGGTTTTTCCTTCTCAAATGGTTTTCTGCTGCAACCATGCTCCCACATTATAATCATGATGGTACTCTGGCAATCTTAATTTTTGGAAAAAGCTGATTAGTGATTTATTTTTCGGTAGAAAAGGGCAAGGATTTATGGGAAAAATCCCTTTGATATCCATATTCTTTAGTCTTCACTTTTATAGTATTAGAAGATCATGCTTCATTTCTAGACTGGACATAAAAATAATTCTTTGAACACAGTAATTTCAGGGAATAAGTAGCTTGAGTATTGTTTTCTGATTGTAAAATGGCCAGAAGTAGCTCTTCTTCTATTATGTAATAGATAGGTTTGCTATAATTGTTCACTTGGTTTTACATAGCAGTGACTATAAAGTCAAAAGCCATTTTATACAGCTAACTCACTGATAGGATTAGAAACATTGTGATTGGCATTTTTCAATATTAAATTAAATTGGAGCCAGCTAAATTTATTGGGGGAAGTTTAAAACAAAATGCTTTAAAGACTATATATATTTTACGACGGACCTTTATTCTAATTGGCAATGGTTGGCAATTTTAATGTTCCAGGGTAAGCTTAATATACAGCCAAGAATGATTTCAAAATGGCATAAACTCTGCTTTTTAAGGAAGCTAAAGTAAAAGTAGAATGTACTTGAGCAATTACACAACATCTTGGTCAAAAATGAAGTCACCATTAATTTCCCAATTAAACAGTAATTGCTGTTTGGATCTTCTGTGACAGTTTTGTTTAACCCAGGTTTTGGACCACTCTGGATCAGTCTTGCTTCATGAGTTAGGTGTGGCAGCAAAGTCTTACCTGGCCTTCTCGGCAGGCCTCAGTGAGGCTCAAACTATGGGGATAATGAATGGGTAGGAGCCAGGCCAACAGGTCGCACAGTTGTGATGGAGAAGTATAGGAACAGTGGTGAACTTGTTCATGTTTAATGACTGGCTTGGGTGGAGAGGGGAGGCAGAGAGCCTTGATGTGTCACATTTGCCAATTCCTACAGCATAAACACTCCCATTTCAAAGCTACCAATGGCTTAACAACTTGTTCACAACATTCCTGAAAATTTAACAGTCAACTCCCACTAGCCTTGGGTGAAGCCAGCTCTAACATACTAACGAGAGAAAGTATAGAGGAAGGGAAGAGAGAATCCCCACACCCTCCCTATGCCAACAAAAAGGGTTGAGAATGGAGATTACTCCCAAGTCCAAGAGTCAGCCAGAAAGAGAAAGGGCTTCATTGAATGCTTTGTTTTTAAGTTGCAGAGGTTAGACATCTACTATGCAGCAACATAACCCCTTCGTCTGTTTCCTATGTGAACTCTACAGCAAATTCTACATCGATTATTATTGAGGGAGTTCAAAGAAGATAGGTACAGTCATATATGGGGTTACTTATGACAAAAAGTATAAGAGTTTAACAGGACATACACATATACTCATGCCCCCTTTCATGCTAAGAAATGGGAAATCAGGAAGGATGAGTTGGTGAACTGACAGAATTGACTAGCTATTGAGCTCTAATGTGAGAATTTTCAGGCAATCCATCGAAGGAGGGCTGGACTTTCGTATAGGGAGATTTGTGGATAGGAAAAGCCAGTGGAAGTCAGTAAAGGGCAAAGTGATTATGTAGAAGCCATAATCCATAGAATAAGGAAATGTTGCTTTGAGTTTATTCAGAGTAGTTTATGGCCTCGTTATACTTCATATTTATATTTAAATATGCATTTCCTCAGTTAACAAGAACAATCAGTATGTCCTAGGGATGGCGTGGCTAGAAATGGTCCATCCTCAGTGTCCTAAGGGGAAGAGAGAGAGTGGGAAACCAACATGTAAACTCATAATCAAATTCAATGTGGGAAAGGCTAGTATAGAAATATTGGTCAAAGCACTCTGAGAGCTCACAGAAAGTAACAACTTATTAGCTATCCAGGGAACTCTTTAAAAAGCATTACCAATTTAAATGTGCTCTAAGTTCACAGTAAATCGAATTTCAAATTTTAGATATTTACTCTTTAATAATGGCTGATATATAGTGCATATTATCTTAGTTATATCATTATGGAAAATATAATGTTAAGTGCAATAATGAACATTTTTAAAGTTTTTTTGAGGAGTGAGTGATGTTCCGTAAACTTCAACTTAACTGTACAATTTGAAGAGTCTTTATACACACATACACACACACACACACACACACACACACACACGCCATCACTATAATCAAGATTATGAACATGTCCCTCACCCTCAAAAGTTCTCTCATGCTCTTTTGTAATCCATCTGTGTCCCCCACACAAACCCACATGTTAACCCCATCCCAGGCAACCCCTGATGTGTTTTTGACTCATGTAGGCAGCATCATCGAAGGGAGAGAAACCCAAGAGGAAGGTAGATTTCATGGGCAAAGGTGTTGCTTGGTTGACTACGTTCCCTGCCTATAAGAAATACTTCCCTTCGGAAATGAACTTGGGAGAATCTGCATTGTACCATATGTGGGTAGGGGGTGGAATTTTTCCTGACAAAACTCTTTATTGCCCCTCCCTCCCCTAGCCCTTCACCAACATATACTCTGTCATTGTGGTAGAGCCTTAATCTCTAATAGCTGGCAACTAATGACTAAGATACTTATTGAAAGAAAATGTAAAGGTTTCCTCATTCAAAGGGATATTTGCATTTCAAATGAGAATGCTTCAAGACTGAAGTGTATTCTGTGCTTAAGGAATTAATACTTAATGATGAAGTTTCACATAGGGGGAGATCCGTTGGGGACAGAAGGGCTAAGAGAAGTGTATATTAATATAAAAATTTATAGTCACAGAGGTACAATTTGAGAAGCACTGAACAGGACCCCAATCTGGTTTTTTATGTGCTGTTCAAAATTACAACTTAAGATGGTTATTTTGTGGACATTTTATCTATACATCTCAAGGTAAATCTGTGAACTTAGAGTCTGAAAAAAGTGACTATGTATTTATGATAAACATCTATAAAGCATATATTTATTAGTCAAGGAGTTAAAGCTAAGGTGAAATGCCCATAAGACACATATGTGAGTTGGTGTGCTATCATGGTTTTAATACTGCACTTGGCTTATGATATGTGCAAATTATACATACCTAAACCAACAACATAATTATTTGCAAATGGTATTTTCCTAGGTATTTTGAAACGAGTATGATTTTAATCGTTTCCACTTCACCTTATTTCAGAAGAGATTTAAAGGACTAAAATGAATAGATTATAAAAATAATCCTCCTAGAAGACTGATATGTGAGATCATTATTTTCTAATTACATTGACATTTAACTTTTAGGTATTCGGAAGACGACTACCTTCACATTATCGCAAATATACAGAGCTGTCCATGGAAACGACAGGCAGAAGAATATGCAAATTTTAGGTAAAAATTATTTTTTTATAAATAATATGAAATTTAAAAATGTTTTGTTCATTTGCTTTTTGGGAAAGTAGGAAAGATGTTGTTAAAAGGAAAAGCAGAACTCACTGGCCGGCAATCAAGGTGATTGAATTCTAAGACCCTCTCAAGAGGCACATGGCACTACGTCCCCATCTTTCATACAGAAATTTGAAATTATGTCACTGGAATTAATTACAAAAATCCCACATTCGAAAGAAGGGTTTTTATTATGTCTTTTGTTACATTTTAGAAGATGTCGTCTCTTCTTTCTACCATTTTCTATTTAGCATTTATTTATTTATTTTGTAAATACAAGGTAATAGCGTTAGGGAATGTTTGGAAAACATAATCTATAATCCCATCACTTTAGAATCAAAACTGTTTTGTTTTTCTGCATGTTCTCTCCTAGTTTTTCCTCATTAGCTTTTTTTTTTTTTTTTTTTTAACACAAGTGACATTCAGGGGCATGAGTTGTTGTAATAATTATCTAGGGAGGAGACATCAAGGTTCTGGGTTGACCATTCTAGAGCTGTCCATCGTGCCTGGAGAACTTGAAGCCCATCCAGACAGAAATAAATTTTGCTAAAGCAATATGATGTGGGGGTGCATCGATACTTATCTGGTAGCTCCCCCCACAATCCCTCCATATACCATAGAGCCAGGTCAGTTGTCTCTGTGCTTTCTTGGTCTAGGTTGCTCTGTTTTTTTATTCCTTGGCTTTCATTTTTTGTTTTGGGGGATTTTTTTTCCCACTCATATTCTTATTCTTTGCTATGCATCACACACTGTCTTTGTCCTGTGCCAAATTATTTTATTATATTGCGATACAGAGACGTGTCTTTCTCTTTACTTGTTTATATTTTTAATGTTTACTTTAAATATCAAATCTTTTGAAAATCTTACTAAAGAGACTTTGCTTTCCCCTAATATACTCTCAGAAATGTCTGCTGCCTGGAGCTCTTTCTTGCGGGAAGGTAGCCCTTCTTGTCTGCATCACGCTGTGGCTCCGCCTTTCCTCCTTCAGTCGGTATCCACTGGTATCGTTGGCCTGGCTGCCTTTGATCCTGCTGCCAGTATCAGAGGGCTCTGGTCAGCCCTGATGGGTGAAAGAGTAACTTCCTGATTGGGTCAAAGCTAAGAGCGGATATCCTCCCGCCACTGGGTGGACACACGGATGCCATGACTTCCCCTAGGGTACCATTAAGCATCTTTCCTCCCTGGTATTTCAGGGTGAGAGGCTGAAAAGGGGATTCCTGTTTACCTGTTTCATTTCCAGGATATTTTATGCTACACAGCTCTACTCCAGACTGGGTTTGAGAGATCCTGGTGGCAGGGAGACAATAGAAGTGGCAACAGAGTCTTTGAGACTTTGAGAGAACTTTCTACATATGCTGAATAGGCACAAAAGGAAGGGGGAAAGATTGAGGTATTGAGCTACTGAGGATCAATCCACAATAATTAGCTGGAAAGATAGACGCGTAGTGAGAGTACTAATGAAAGTAGGGGTAGAGGAGCTTCTGCTTCTGGCTGAGTTGATTGAAACCGAACCTCTTGAGAATAATGCAAAGTCTACTATATACCTGTTTGAGGGCCTTGGAGAGCTACCTGAAACAGGGAGAATTTATAGGACTAAAATCAGGAGGAAGAGAGAAACCAAGGGAGGGGAGCCCAACCTTTGGGGCTGCTTTTTCTTGGAACTTGCCAAACATGAATGCAAAAGTATGGCTGAAAGGCAGAGAAGCTGAGCAGAGCTTCCAGCAATTCCTGGAAAAGTCAATTCTCAAAAGAACTGAAGCCCAAATTTGAATCATTTCCATCCTGAGTTGGATTTAGATCTGCTCTTAGCTTGGATCCCTGATAGAAACGAAAGTAAATCCTCCTGGGGGAAGGTAACCTTATTCAGAGCCTAAAATTATCTCTGCAAGTTTTCACACACAATGTCTGGATCAATTTTTAGAATACAGTCTCCGTAAAGGTTTTTTTTTTCTTTTGTTCCTCCTCCTTCTTCTCCTCCTCCTCCTCCTCCTCCCCGCCTTCCTCTTTCTTCTTCATCAAAAATCAGCAGTCTCTTCAAATCCAGAGCTGCATGAGAGTCATTGTTGCAGATTACGATGGACAGAAAAGCTGTATAGATGGATGGTCTAAAGACAGTACAGCCATTCTTTCCATAGTACCATCTTGGTATTAAAAAATGCATCTGTAACTATGATGATTACCCAATGGCCTATCCATCCTTTCAGGGCCAATTTAAATAAACATCTGGGGCTATAATACTTATTATTTGTTGTCATTGAAGAAAACAGGCATGATGATATTTATTTATTTACTTGAATATTTATTATACCGTAATGTTCTTTTTATGGGCATATTTGTAAACGAAATTATATAAACCCACAACAGAAGTCTGTACAATTAAATCATAACAAATCATCTACTTTCCTAAATTTTTACTAATATAGCTGGCGAAATCTGAGTCATCTCTGGCTTATGTATAAAGCTGGTAACATAGATATGTCCCCTGTAATTATCGATGTCAAATAGCTAAATCGTTTTTCATTTGATTTATTTAGAGCGTTTTGTACCAAATTGAAAAAAAGTAAAATATGAGCCTAAAAATGTGGTAATTTTTTTAGCAGCAATTACAAAAGTTACATTAAATTCTAAAGAATATGAACAAGTGAATATATTCTAAACCCATCTGCGTCCTGAAACCTGATTGTTGAAACTTCTAACAGTTGACACCTAGGGACTATTTGAAAATTATGGGACTTTTATGGTCAAATGATCTAATAGTAAGTTTAAACTTATTTTTATTAAATAAATATGCTCCTTGCAAGCAAAAAGGGTAAATTCTATTTACCCATAAATTTGTGTAGGGTTTACTAAGTCAAAGCACTGTAGACCCCTTTAGTGTCCAGTGTGATGCTGGGCATATAATAGGGCCTTGATAAATATATATTAGATAAATGGATGCATAAAAGTAAACAAGAAAAACAGAAGGTTTTCTTACTGACCTCAAAGAATTTATAGTCAGTTTTGAGAGACAAGAAATAAAAAT
>RJWJ010043152.1:0-12739 GCA_004363605.1 Indri indri | reverse complement strand
ACAATCTGAAGCAGGGGAATAAATGGACTAGAAGAATAGAGCTCCATCATTACTCTCCACAGTTTTTAGAAGTTAAAATGTCAGTGATTTTTTTTTTAAAGTCTTATTTTCTTTAATTTACAAATAATTTCCCTCAAATTTCCTATCCATCAAATCTGTAAAACATTTATTTAATAAGTTGGCAAACTAAATTTTATTCCCATTTGACAATTTTTCCCTTCAATAACTTAAAATGGTTTATCATAATAAACTAAAAGCAAATATGATGGCATCATTTGAAATAACTTATGCCCTTTTATAATTGAACAAGAGGTTTTCAATGCCATTTTGGATTTTGCCCATGAGATGTGTGCATTTTTGGATATAGGAACATAATAGGATTTAAAATTCCCTCCAGGAAAATATATTGCGGGTCTTCAATAATTTATCCATAATTCTGAAAGTCAAAAATTCTGAAAATGTAAGTTTTTTCCTTCTTATTTGGTTATAGAACTTGACTTGATCGAAACTTATTTTATAGCAAAACATGAACTAAGTGGGACTCTTTTCTTTATTTATCCCACTGATGTGAGTATTTACATGTTGTGTTATGGAAATACTAATATGTTTGATTATGAGTGCAGCCCAGACCTACTAGGGTGTTACTTAGTACAAGGTAAATGGGCAGCATTACTCCATAGGGTTATAAAAATTCTGCTTCCTGAAATACATCGGCCCCATGGGTGTCAGGTTGTGGCTCAGCACTACCATTAGGTTTATTTGGGGGAGTCTCATCAATGAGAAAATTCTGTGAGGCAATTTTCAAATATATATTTACGACAAGGGCTGGGTCTAAGTATGTTTCAGGATGGAGCTAGCTGCACCATTCTATATTATTTTCCTTAAGTTTTCTGTGTATTGAGGGGATAGCATATCTGTAGTGAGCCTTGAAATCTGTTCTGTAAATATTTTTGATGCTTCCTAAACAAGAAGATAAGGAGTGGGTTCAAAGATGTGTCCTACTGGCTTCTAGATTGAATTAACTGAATTAATGTTTATGATTAATTGTAATTGCAGCATCCTTGTTTACGTATTTTTCTCTATAATAAATAGAGTCTGCTAGCCCACATCCTCATTAGATAACCCATCCACTGTGATGATTTTTCTTATACCAGACATAGGCTCAAGTCCAGACACTGTAGCTTGTGGCTCTGGGCACTTGGTCAAGTTATTTAATATTTCTGAACTTCCATTTCCATTAGATGTGAACTAGGGATAATAATTTCACCTTTCAATGATGGTCGTTAGCAGTAGACCAGATTCAGCATATGTCCCACTAGAGATGCTCAGTTATGTTGGTTCTTTTCCCCTTTCTTGTACTAGCCACCCTTTAACTGACCTGCCATGGGCAGTGTTCTTTAGGTTGGGCCTAGAATATTCTGAATATTTTTCTTCTCTTGCCAGTGGTAAGCCTGGTGTAAGAAAAAGCACATCAATCTCACCCATGTCTATATAACTCCAAAGCCCATGTTCTTCCCAAAGCTCTGCAACCCTCCTGAGGGAAGAGGAAAAACCCAAAGAAATAACTAATAATATTGAAACTCAGAGGTACTCCTCACTAAAACTTAGTCATTTTTATCCTTTTCTAAGGATACAGCTTTCTAAAAAATGACAGAAATGAAGATTCCTGAGGACACCTATGTAATCAACTGAACGTGTGGCCATTGGTGACCTCTACCTCAACAATATCAGGTATTCCTTCCCTGCCTCTACACAGTAGACAAGTAAGACAGATTTAAAATGAAAACTTGGGGAGAAGAAATGTGATGTGCCAAACTGAATGCATTTTGAAACAGTAAGGATGTGAAAAACATATGCCTAGAATTTTGTTAAAAGTTTGTTTTATGGAGAGTTTATGTGTTAGTCATTGTTTTCCGGCACTTAAATAATAATTAGGCTATAAGCTGCCTTAGGAAGATGTGATGGCCAGTAGAGAGTCAAATACCAGAAAAAGGCAAGTTAAAAGCATTTTTCTTGATTTGCAATTCGTGTAGAAATGTGCCTCATGCCAAGAATGACAAATTATAAAAATGTTCCTCCTTAGTTACCAACTCTAGGAGATAGGTTTGTGCATCACCTTCCGTCCTTTCCCTGCTGCCCAACACACACGTGCACACATGTGCACACCGCCACAGTTTCTCTTTAGTGCGTGGGTTCTCAAACTTAAGTACATCAGAATGACCTGGCAGACTTATTATAGAACAGGTTGCTGGGCCCCACCACTGGAGTTTCTGATCCAGTAAGCCTGGGGTGGGGCCCAAGAATTGGTATTTTTAACAAATGCCCAGGTGCTATGGTCTAAATGTTGGTGTCTTCCCAAAATCCATATGTTGAAACTTAACCCCCAGTGTGATAATTTTAATAGGTGGAGTCCTTAGGAGGTGAACAGGTTATAAGAACTCTGCCCTCATGAATGGGATTAATACCCTTATAAAAGAGGCCTGAGGAGGTGTGTTTGCTTTTCCTACTGTGTGAGGACACAGCAAGAAGGTGCAATCTTCGAATAAGAAAACCATCCCTTATCAGACATCAAACCTGCTGGTGCCTTGATCTTGGACTCTTCATCCTCTAGAATTGTAAGAAACAAATTTCTGTTGGTTATAAGCCTCCCCATTTCTATTTGGTATAGCAGCCCAAACAAACTAAGATGCCAGAACATGCTCATGCTACTAGTGTCTGGGAACCACACTTTGAGGACAACTGCTTTGGTGAGTATTGTTTAACTTGTATTGCACTGAGCCCCAGAGCAGCAATTCTAGACCAGTGATGAGCATCAGAATCACCTGGGAGCTTGTTTCGGTGCAGCTGACCCTCCTCATTCTTGCTCCTGGCTGAACATTAGAATCACCTGGGCAGCTACCGCACCATGATCCACTACAGACACATTGAGTCAAAATCTTTGAGGATTGGTCTGAGGAAGGTATGTTTTTTTATCATCTTGCAGTATCATCATTTTATCTTAGTCTTTCCTGCTTTTTAGCAATTTTTAAATTTTTAGTTATTATGGGTATATAATAGTTGCATATATTTAATATTTTTAGGGTACATGTGATGTTTTGATACAGGCATACAATGTGAATTAATCTAATCAGGGTAATTGGGGTATCCACCACCTCAAGCATTTACCATTTCTTTGTGTTAGGAACATTTCAAAAACTCCTCCAATGATCGTAATACTCAAGGAGGACTCATAACCACTGCAGATCAGTTCTGAAAGCGTGTGGGTGTTCATAGAGTATATATTGAAAACACGCCCAGGCAATTCTTATGCAATTTGAGAAACAATGCTTTGGGCCAACACCCAAACCTTCATCCAAGGCTCATCACCAGCCCCCTATGCCTCCAAGGGGACACTCTCTCATGTACCATAATGTGCTCTGCACTTACTCCTCCCCCCACTAAAAAGCTCATCTCTTCTCACTGGGTTAAATCCTTTATGTCCTTGAAGACTGAACTCAGTGAGCCACCAGCCCAGACGTCTTTAGATACTCCTGGACTCCATGGGACCCACTGTTCTCCTTTACCTTAGCACAATTATGCCAATAGTCGAGTTTCTCTCCACTTTTCTATAGGTCTCTTCCATTGAGATGCTAAGCTCTGAATGGCGAGATAATTCCAGTTTTTATTTCACCTACTCTTGCTGAATATAATTTCCTACAATGCAAGGTGCTCGATAAAATTAAAAAGATTGATATTAATTAAATCCTACAAATACGAAAAAAACCCCTATTTTCCTCTTTTGTGAAAATATTTTCTTTTTTAAAAAAATATAAATCAAGAAATATGGCTTTCAAGGATAAGATAAGACAGTTTGCTGAAATAAAAGAAATGCCCTATGTTAATAAAGTAAGTCAGCAATAGTGCAGGCAATAATAAACAAAACCTCATTATTGTTTTCTTTTTTCAAATGAAGTCCGCTCTTAGGAAGCCATTGCAAAAACGTCATTTTATAAAAAGCTACACTCGAATGCTTGCTGCTTTAAATCTTTCCATTGAAGTTTATCCTGAATTTTTAGTTTGTATTTTCCGAGATAGTAACCATATGTTCAAACGATTGTTGTTTTGACTGTGGGAAATTCTTTCACATACTCTGAGGAGTGATTGAAAAATGCTGAAGTGACAGGCAGGAACCTGTACCGATGCAGTTGGCCCCTTTGAAAATATCTGGAGTACCGAACACCTCAGGCCAAACCTTCAGGACCTGCAGAACAGCGTGGCGCTGTCTCGCTCGGTAACGTGATGCTGCGACGCTGGGCAACAGCAGTTTGTTATGGCAAAACACATCTTTGAGCTTGGGATGGGAGAGGTGGTGGGACAGATTTTGTTTTTCTTCAGGGTCTGGAATGTGCTTTGTGTATATCGCAGCATCTATGTGGTTTATTATGTATTTCTCATTTTATCATAAAAGGCACAGTTTTTCCACAAATTATATAACTAATAATACCCTATATCTGGCTAGAAAAAAAAAATACCAAGGAAAAAGGGAAACAAATGTCTTGCTTAGATCTAGTGATTTTTTTAAAATAACATACACTATGTAAGCAGATGCATGTTTCCTGCTTTAATGGACTTCAGCATTTCCACGTTCCTATATATAGTTTTATTGTCATGCCAATACACACAAATTGTCAGACTAGAATCTGTTGTCAATCTATACTCCTTTGAAAGACTGTATCAAGAGTCATTATTTGATTTACATGTGTACAGATGTTCATCTGTTTTGGGATTAGAATAAAGATTTTGGACTTGGTCTATGGTGATCCAGTTTGAATGCAAAATTGTCTTAAGATTTTGAGAGGAAAAAACGTTTCCATTTAGGGGGAGTAGGAGACAATGAATGAGGAACCACCAAAGGTTTTCAAATAGGTAAATAATGAGATTCAGAGTGGCTTCTGGAGAACAAATCTGGTCCCATTTTGGGAAAGGCGGAAGATTGGAAGCTTGGTTGGGAGGCTGACATAATAATGTCAGTGAGAAGCAATGGAAGATCATATCAGGGCTCTGTGGCAAAGGAAAGAGGGAGGCAGATGTGATTGCACAGAAATAATCACTGAAATTGTGCAAGTGATATAATGTTTGGGGCAAGAGAGAAAAAGATGCCAAATATTGACTCTGAAGTTTTGGGTCTTATTGACTTCAAGGGTCATTGTATTAATACAAAATGGGGAGCACAGGAGGAAGAGAAGCTTACTTTCAGAGATACAGATCCAGTTATGTGTTAAAATGTACCCTGGATTTGTTTTTATCAGGTGTGGTAAGACACACAGACATGGAAATGACTGTCATGAAAGGAGAAGTTTTTATACTCACAGATCCCTAGAAACAGGAGGCACATGGCATACCATGCGGGGCCACGTGGAGAAGAACCAGGCTTGCTCAGGGGCAGAAGGACTGAGGGGAAAAGCATGGGCAAAAGCTTTTGCTGTGGTTTTCAAGGGAAGGAATGGCCAGGATAGGGGAAGGAGCTGTAGGATTGGAGAGCTTGAGCAATTTTGGCAGTATCTGGGCTATAGGGTTATCTCTAGTGTTCCAGTGCCTGGCCCTGGTGTGTTTTAGGACAGGAAGACAGTGTCCTGGGCTGTAGGAGTCTGTTAGGAGGCAGGTGGGGGTGTGCACTTAGGATTGATCGGTTTGCATAGCAAATCCATGCTCAAAGGCAAGTTAGTTGCTTGCTATCTCTAGGAATTAGCCTTGAGAGAGGCAATCTCTCCCCATTCAGCAAGGTTCTGGATGTAAAAGGGTCATAAAACACAGAAAATAAGAAACATGATTAATCTAAGTTGTCTAGGCAATGTATCAAGGTAGAGCTTACTCAGCAAAGCTGGGCACTAGAGGATCTGAAGAAAAGTTAGGATTCTAAAATAGAATTTGGAATCATCCCTACAAATGGGAGCTAACACAACCAGATGTCATTACCAGAAGAGAAAAAGCATCTGAGAGAAGGTGACCCCATGTAAAACTAGGGAATGCCTACCTTTAGGAGCTGGAAATGGAAGTAGAGTAAGAAGAGACTCTGGAGGTCTCAGAGGTGACAGGAGAAGATGGAGAGAAAGTGTTTTGGAAGGAAGGTAGAGGTGGAAGAGGTCTCACCCAGAGAATGACAAAGAACCAGATATTAGGCAACTAAGGAGTCATTAAGGACTTCTGACTGTGTGGAATAACAGAGCTGGAGGCATGGAAGCCGGGTTGCAGGGAATTAAAGTATGAGCAGTATTGAAGCAGCAAATGCAGACCTCTGTTTTGAGAAGCTGCATGAAGGAAGGAAGGAGAGGGACAGTATCTGTTATTACCAGCGGCTCCATACTAGGTACTCCAAACCCCACTTTCCTAATTTCATTTCTCTGTTTCCACCTTGTATCCTACACCTCTGGGGAAATGAACAGAATTTATTTTATTTATTATATGTTTATATTATATATGTAATATATAATAAGTATTATAAATTTATTATATATTTTTTTATGTATCCCATCTTTACTTATGCCTATGTCCTTCATGAACCTATAAGCTTGCAGACAGAAATGCTGTATTATTCGACTTTGTATTTGCAGTGCCCAATACCGTTGTTGGTATAAACTGTGTTTGCTGTATGTCTATTGAACAAAAGAAGGGGTGGATACTTCTTAGATGAGTAGTTTACCCAGCCAACCTGCCACAAATTGCATATCTTCAACTCATCCCTCTGTATATATTTTTTCTTCTTTGCTTATATCGATTAATTATTAAAATTTCAAAACACAGCTAGTAATTCATTTCCTTTAGAAATCTTTTCCCAATTAACCTAATGTGAATTGAACAGTTATTTTGCGTATCCTCAGTGCATGAGCTATATATGTATTTCCTTTGTGCCAATTTAAACTGTGCTTAATAAAATTCTGTTCTTCAAGTATTCTTAGGTTGTAACATGGATATAAGTTTTCTGTCCTAAATGTAACAAGACATTGTACATGCTGAGTAAATGTTAACAGGCATATATAAACTTTAAAATACATCTGAAGATGCAAATCAATATCATAGATCTATATCACAGATCTGCTACATTTGTGACCTACTAGGCAAAAAGTTTTCATCAGTGTTACTGTTTGGATCACATAAAACAGAATTTTATGAATTAGTGACCTTCAAAATGTTGAGATAACACTCTAAAGATAATGTATCTTGCAATACACATTCACATTTTTATTCTTTGTCATTTGGCAAAAATGAAGTGGCTAGTAGAAGCGTTCCAGTCATTTAATCATGAAAGGTATTACTTCATTATGATCATTGTTTGAATATTATATATTTGGTGAACTCATTCATATCATTTTTATAGACATCTAGCAGGTAAATTATTTGATAATTATTGGAAATTACAAGCTGAATCAGAACTACTTAAGGAAAAGACAGGACTTTCAGTTGCAATGAAGATGCCAAATCTACATAGAAATTGTAGCACATATAACAGGAACTGGAGAAATAGAAAGAGACACCAAACTGATGGACTGTCCAAAGAAATGTGCAAATTATCTAACAGGCTGTATCTTGTATACCTATTATGTTCAGAGGTTACACTGCTATAATTATTATATTTGTCTGTCTGCTTCCCCTGCTAAACTGGGAACTTCTCAAGGGCAATGTCTGTGTCTTATTCATCTCTTTTCTTAATGCTCAGCATGAAGCCTGGCATAAAAAAATGCCCTCAGGAAAGTGTTTATGAAACTGAATTAAAAATGTAGTCATCAGGCCAGATATTGATTACCCTTCATGCATCTTTGCATCTATTTATTTATGATAATACAGATTTATATCTATTGATATGGAAAAATGCCTGCCATGCCTTGTTGAAGGGGGCAAACAAGTTTTAAAACATTTAGAAAACCACTTCACCAATATAAATATATATCCTACATTCATAAGTAAAGAATGCATAGATATAGATCTAGAAGGAAAGCCAATAATACCACCATATTTTTTCACATTGTCTGAGCCTTCCGTGTTGAGCTCAGTTTAACTTTACAACAAGAATGAAGTCATTTTTCAGAATATGGACAAAATACGAATTATATTTGGACACCTCAGTTCCCAGGCCTGCTTTTTACCATAAACTACTTGTCTAAGTCACAATTTAATCATATGTAAGAAAACAAATAGATCTGTACTGTTAATATTCTGGACTTGATCTAAGGATCAACATGGGCATGATCTTGGTGCACAAACTCAAGTTTTGCTTTTGTTTGCTCATCCTTGCCTCTTAAGATTATGCTTGAGTTCCAGCATCTTACATGGTGTGAAGACTTGGGGCTTGCTGGGGCCAGTGGTGGAGTCAATGGTTTGGAGTCCACAGCTGTTATCGATGGGACATCTGTTCTACTGACCTGCGTGGCCTCTTCAGGGCCTGAGGCTTTCTTTTGCTTCAGGATCATCTTTAGGGTACCAGGATATTTTATAAGGCTGCTAATATCTCTGCTGCCTGTCCAGGCTACCGTTTCTCTCCGTGTTTGCTTACAGTGCAATGTTGGGAGTCTAGGCTGGGAACTTTTCCTCTGATTTCAGAATCCATAGCTGTCCTCTCTCCAGCTGAGAACCCAGGACAGTCACTTTCTTCCCTGGGGGAGGAGCAGAGAAAGCTTTATGGCCCCTGGTCTTTATCTTCCCCACCCCCAGCCTCCAAGGCTTGTTGTCTATACCATGGGATCCTTTTTTTTTTTTTTTTACTAGCTAGAGGTGATTCCATTGTATAGATCAGTGGTCCCCAACCTTTTTGGGACCAAAGACTGGTTTCATGGAAGACAATTTTTCCATGGATGGGGGGTTGCAGTGTGGAAAAGGCTGAGAGCTCAGGCGGTGATGCGAGTGATGGGGAGCTGCTTGTAAATACAGATGAAGCTTTGATCTCTTGCCCGCTGCTCGCCTCCTGCTGTGTGCTTCCCTTCCCCGCTCCCCTTCCTAACTTTCGTGGAAGACAATTTTTTCACAGACGGGGGCGGCCCGTGTGGGGGCAGGCAGGTGTGGAGCTGGAGCTCTGAAGCCCAGTCCCTAACAGGCCATGGAACAATACCAGCCCACAGCCTGAGGCGTGGATACCGCAGGTATACATAGTACGTCTCTTAGGCTTTCTTACGGACTCCCAGGTTCCTTCGCTTTTGCGTCTTATCACAAGACTCTCCCAAGGCAATGAGCATCGGGGCCTGTACCTGATTGAGTAAAGTGAAAGAAAACAGAAATAAAGGGAGAAAAACAAAATCCAGAGATATCTCAAAACATTTTCCTGAAGCTATACAAATGCTATGATCCTGGGAGGGTAGGCAGCGTGGACACAGACTAAATAGAAGACACTCTGCCAGGCTTCTCAATAGACTTCTGATAGGGAATTAGGTCCCAGTGTTCTACGACCATCGAATGTAATAAACCTATCTTCTCTCTTACATCTAGAATGGTATTGGCCATGCACTCCCCTTAGGAGAACTGAGAAAAAGGTTACTCGAGCCAGCTCCTGAGGGGACCAATCATCTCCCTGAATTGATTGAGAACGACCGCAAGACTGGTAACTGTGCTGCAGTTCAGCTGAGGAGACAATTTACTAAAAAGATGGTGTACATATTGTTGCAGAAAATGTCTAGACACCCTACCCCAGGAAGGAGAGGTCAAGGAAGGCGGTCTCGGGGGTCAGTGACAGGTATGAGGTGAAAAGTCCCACACTCCAGAGAATGGGATAGTACTAGTGCTGTAGATGTCTTAGCACTGTGGAGAGTAGCAGCTTTGAATAGAGGAAGAACCAGAATAAGAAATGAGAATTCTTTTGACACCTGTGTTTGTGCTTGCTCTACTTGTTGTCTGAATGTCTTATGAAGATACGAAAATATCCTGGACCCCAAATCATGCCTACAAAACTAATCGCAATGTCCTGAGTCCTTCAAATAGACGTGCATACATCATGGTCAGGATTACAAAGTGGAGAAGGAGAGTGGTCTTCGAAGTCAGACGACTAGCCCAAGTTCATTAATTGCCCACCTCCAACATTTGCTTAACTCCAGATACTCAGTTTGATCATCTACAAAAAGAGATGGTGCTATTTACCTTGTATGGTTGTGAGGAGATTCCAATTCGGTAGATGAAAGAGCCTAGGGCAGTATCTGGTATATAGTAAATGTTCAACCAATCACAATGATCCTAATCAATAATCAGGATTATTACTTCTTTTGGTATTTAGTTGCTGCACAATAAGACAAGTATGTGCACTATCTTAAGGAATAAAAAAATCAGAAACTAAAAAAGATTTCATCTTTTCTTCCCCTTTTCTAGCCTTTACAGAACTACTCTGATGATAGACGAACTGTTAGTGGCAAAGAAGGAAGAGAAACAAGGTTGTAGGATCCATGACTTTTGTGGGAAGTTAAAGAGCTATTTTTTGCCTCTTCCTCTTTGTTTAGTTGTCAGTAGGCTGTTTGGTTCATCTGTTTTGTTGTGGGATAAAATGCGATGTGTGAGTAATTGTTTTTCTTGTCTCTGTGTGTGTGTGCATGTATGTATTTCTATTTTTATAAAGTGCTGACCCCAGTTGATTCAGAATATTTTTAATTTTTGAAAGATTCTATTTTCTTCTGGAATCCTCTTACATCCATAAAGGCAGAAATGGAGTATCATTTAAATAATATGCCTTGGTTAGAACATAACAAAGTGGTTAAGAGAAACATTTTGGAGGTTGACTTAAAATACACTGACTTTGAAATAAATACACATCTGGCGTAAAGAATGAATTTTACTAAGTATCCATATTGGTTTTACCAACGGATACCACTTTGGGAAGATATGTATTCTGGTTTGAAAAATATTCTGGTTTGAGTTCAGTTGTATTATAGCTTGCATAATACTAATTAGATGCTGGCTTAGAACTATGTGTTAGTCATAAAGTTTTGGCTAGATTCTCATTAAATATCTGAAAGGGTAAAGAACAAAGTGGTTGTGCACATGTTTAAAATCTTGAGAAAAACATATTATGTACCACTTAACAGTGACATTATCCACGGCGTTAAGGAGAAAGGATATGAAGATGCTGGGTTCAGAGTGACCAGACTTTAACTGAGCTGGATAATGATCTATGATCCACAAGCTCCCTGTGCCTCGATTTCTAATAAGATAAAGTGCAGAGAGAATTGATATCACAAATATTTCTTGTTTTGTTTTGTTGTTGTTATTTTGATAAAACAAATGGAGATTCCTTAATGTAACAGACTATTTGACAACGCTGACATTAGAAGATTAGAAAAACTCCTGTCTTATAAATGATTTTACATTGCATATTTACTATTTGTAGTTAATGGATTTCTGAATATATAATTTTATCTGCTATATTTAAACTAATTAATTAATTAACTTATGGAATACCTATTGTGTATTCAAATAATCCAAGTTAATATTGATGTCATGAACTTACCATAATTATAATTTTTTCTTAATCTGTCAAGAATTTTAATGCTAAATTGACCTTAATTTTTTAAAAATAAGTATTAGGTTACTTGCTGATTACTTAAAATACTTAGAATCATAAAATGTGTGTGCCTGTGCATGAGTTCCTTGTCTGCCTGTGCACTTTATATTTGTGGCTTGTTCAAAGGCACTGAGAAGAGAAGTTGATGTGGCTAATGATAGCAGAAGGTGAAGGAAGTGTCTGCGATAAGAGAAAAATGCCTTTGCACATGTCCCATTACCAGCTTCCAGTTCCCCTCGAAGTGGACTTCGCCCTGGCTTTGTCTCCCCAGCCACCTTTGCCTTCTGGCCTTCCTGGGGGGCCTGTTCCCCTACTGACCCTGGGGATTGGGGTTTTACCCAGGCCTGACTCCATGTGCTCAGAAAAGGTGTGATTTTGTCCATCTGGGCTGTGGGTGCTCATGTTACCTTCCTTCTCTGAGAGACCAGGGGAAGAGTCACCTGTTTGCTATTAAACTTGGATGCAATTGTGCACATAAGAAATGGAGAGAGAGACAGATCTAGCTAGACTCGCAGGTGAAATAGAGATCAAAGTAGACATTAAGGCAGATGTAAAGGTATCTCAAATGAGTCTGATTCTGTTACTGTCATTTTATTTAGATATATGGTAAGATCTATTGCAAGGCGATTTCTTCTCTTTTACCAATTCTTTCAAAAAATTTTTATAGTGGGACTGTGTCTGATAGCCCTGTTGACTTTTATACATCAAGACTTAAATTATCATAATTATTTCTCCTTTCCATCTTCAATGAACTCACCATTTATTGAGAGTATTATCTAGTTTTCATTAGTGTTGACACATGGTAACAAAATCATTTGTTGAACAAGTTCGTGAACAAGTGAATAAAGCGCTATCTGAAAGTGCTCACCCAGCCCAAAGGCATTCACTGAAAAGTTTTCATTCACTAGTGGGAAGTAGCAATGGGACGATTTCTCATGGATACATTTATATTCATTGTGTGTATAAACTATATACAATTATTTATTAAAAGCAAATTTAAACATGCACAAATATTTACAAAACACCAAAAACATCAAAGCAGAGGCCACTCAAGTTCTAATGAAGACACACGCACAATGAAATATGTCACTTAAAAACAAGAAAAGGACCATCTCTGTCCATTGTCAGAGCTTTAGTTAAAATCAAGACAAAGTCAAGCAGTTTGGGACTTTAGAGTTATAATGTGTTTTCCAAATCTTTTTCATTTTAATATGATTCTGGGTGATAGTC
>RJWJ010043151.1:0-12706 GCA_004363605.1 Indri indri | reverse complement strand
TCATGCAGACCTAGGATCCCAGTGTCCCCTGATACTGTGTCCGGAGTCATATTTCTGTCTTGCTGCCATGGGCCACCCACACCCTTGCAGTCTACTGCTGTTTCCCTTTCATCGGCTCTCTCTCCTTGCTGGCACACTAAGTCCTGGGGATGCCCGTTCTGAGCTTCCTCTCATTGCTAATTAAGGTATTTCTTCTGAGTGCTATTGTTTAATGACTCATATTGTCCCTCCTCCCCCAGCCCCCAGACTCCTATTGGGATCCAACTCTGATTTCGTTAAGACTTGCTCTGTTGCCAGTGGCCACCAGTTGAAGATCAGCTTGTGCACTGAAAAACCACTTGAACCCCTTTGAAGTTCATCCTCTCTACAATCTAATCAGGGGGAATGTGGGGGTTGGATTTTTTCTTTTCTTTTAAAAAAATTTTGAAAGAAAAGAGTGCTGCGTGTATGTGTTTCCCACCCACCCTCCCAGAAAGTATTTCAAATGCTCATTAGGCAAAAATATCTACTTTACATGCACTATAATTGTTCTACCAAAGATGAAATATGTTATTTTTCTTAAGTAAAGCTACAGGCAGTTTATTAGCAGAGCTAATTAACCCACAATCAGGAACTGGCTCACCTCTAATCGCAGAGTGCCTACATTCTTCACAGGCAGTGTGGTGGTGCCGCGGCACTTATATTTATAAACATGTGCAATGCAATATGAACTATATGGGGACGGCATCAATTTCTTTTTTTTAGCCACAAAATCTGACCTACCTAAAACCGATGGTGAGAGAACCGGACTGCTGATCTGGGGCTGGAAGTGGAGGCTCCTCGTCCCTTTAGCAGGGGTCTTTTTTTTTTTCCCCCTTCATTCTGGTAGGTGCCTTTTTCTCCCAGTGAGTATTCCCGGGGGAAATTGTTGTCTAATGTGCTGTGTGTTGCAAGCTGGCTCTCTCCTTTTGGGTGGGTACCAGCTTCTTCTACACCTCCCTCAGTTCCTCACTGCAGGGAATGAATGTAGGTGGCTCTGGTGAAGTTGGGAGTGTCTTGGCCCGGGGGAGGGCTCGTTTGAGGAAGGTGGGCAGGTCTGCTGGGGCTTGGGAAAGAGTCAAGGCTGAAGGAATTCCTGCAAGCGTCCAGGGAACTCTGCCAGTCAAGTCCAAAGCTGTCCCATTAGGGGTAACACATTAGGTTGATTTGATAGTGTATCTGCAAGAGTCCATGGGATGCTCACGTCTGGACCTGACAACTATGCTTTTGCATGTTTTTAAGATACCGAATGGGGGTATAGAACCAAATGGAAATGAAAGAGCACTTTACGTATAGCTGGGCTGATGCTGGACTCCGTGGTAAAGAATACCTTAAAGACCAAATGGAAATTTTAGGTGTTTACTATTAATGTTCGTGGTCAGCTGAACAGAGGAAGGCATTGAGAGAGAGACATCCAGGTCCCAAGAGGTTCCTCTGCATGGACTGGAAGGAGGAGAATTGAGTGTAGACACTCAGCCTTTAGATGCACGATGACCCAGTGCACGTGGCCCAATCAATGCTTTGTGCCTGGACCAATCAGATGGATACCTCTTCCTGGGCTGGGGTGGTTGTGAAGCGAGCGAGAAGGAAAATGTTGAGGGAATCTAATCCTTCAATAAATTATTGTGTATTTGAGGAAGGGGGAGAAGGGAGGAAGGGGGAGAGGGAAGGATGGAGGAAAGAAAGAAGAAAAGTGACATTCGGCATCTACTGTGTGTTGGGCAATACGTAAAACACTTCTACAGCTACTATTTCACTGAATTTTCAACGCTTTGGGGTAGAATATCAGCTTTGTTTTATGGAAGTGGAATTAAGATGGAATCTTTTTTCGAAAAATCAGTATTTGGACCCTGGTTCATCCAGATCTCTTTCTACCTACCGTTTGTCAGGTGTGCACTTAGGTGGGACGTGTTTGCTTGTTGAATAATGACGTCGTAAGATTCTTAATGTACTCATAATCCAAACTCTCGTCCTTCACATCGCTGGGGCAAAGCTTACCTGTCAGTTCAATCAGGGGAGTGTCAGAGGTCTCATAGACTCTCCAGTTATATCAAGCCTAGCTCCTTGTGTGAGGCTGAGGTGACTTCAGGTAAAAGGGAAAGTCAGCTATTGGGTTTATTACCTAATAGGTCAGTGCAGGTGTACTCTGTCAGTCGGCCTTAGCTTCCTGGCTAAGCCAAGGAGTGTTCCTGTAGGGATAAGAGATAGGGTGTGGGGATTCCCTGGCCTCGTGGTTCAGGAGAGATTTCAGTAGAAAGGAATGTCTTGGTCTATTTGTATCCAGATATCTGTGCCTGGTTTTCCTTTGTCCCCCCAGGGGCCGGGATTGGGCTTGGTGGAAGAACTGGCTTTCCAGGGTAGTGTCTATTCCTCTCTCTGGCCCATGTGTTTTCAAGGCTGGGAATAGAAGCATCTGGGGCCCAGAGCTGGATGGGGGCAACACAGGGGCCAGAGAGTGAACCTCGGGTGCGGCGATGGGAGGCTGGAGGAGCATCTACAAAGTGCTGGGGCCTGGGACACAGAGTGGGACCCAAGCCACCGTCATCACTCCTGTAGAACCCAGGAGAGACCAGAGCAAGAAGTAACAGGTCAAAGTGGGTGACCTGGGAAAGTTTCGGAGTGGGATCCAGGGCCCTCGGACGGAGTTTAGTGTGAGTGTGTCCGTGGGTAGACCGGGTTCACTTCTTTTGGGGAGAGTCTCAGAAACAAAAGCTCAATTCCTTCTAAGGCTACATGAATGTACGCAAATAAGGTTTTATTCTCTGAGCCTGGGCAAGGCATCACAGACTAACCCTGATGATACCTTCTTCCAAAATCGCCACTCTCCAAACGCGTGAGCTCGGTTGGAAACCTGAGGAAAGAGAAGCAAATCAACAGATAGGCCAGTTCTTTCAGTCCTGGGACCATCTCCTCTATTTGGGGGCAGTTTTCTGGGTGGAGCCATCAGCTGCTTCCTTGTTGCTTGTCAGTAAAGGAGCTGAAGACGGAGGTTTACCAGACACATGAGGGATGAGTAGCTTGGAGGCAGGAGTATTAATTCGAGTGTGTCGACAGGGTGCTGGGCCTATACTTACAGACACAGATTCTGTTCTCTGAGCTCCACCTCTCCTAGGCATGAAACGGAGCAGATGAGTTGGCCACGTCGGTAAAGAACTGCAGCACCACAGTTAGTGGTTATGCCAACAAAATGTCTCGAAAGCTGCCTTGCACAGATGAACCTTGAAGACATCATGCTAAGTGAAACAAAGCAATCACAAGAGGACAAATACTTAGGATTCCACTTGTTTGAGGTACCTGGAGAGTCCAATTCATAGAGACAGAGAGTAGAAGGGTGGTCGCAGGGGCAGGAGGAGGGGGCCATGGGAGTCATAGCTGAATGGGGACAGGGTTTGAGTTTGGGAAGAGGAAAGGTTCTGGAGATGGATGGTGGTGATGGTTGGGCAATGTGAATGAACTTAAATGACTCTGACTTGTACAGTTAAAAATGGGCAAAATGGTAAATTTTATGTTATGTGTATTTTACTATAACTTAAAAAAAAAGGCTGTGTTGTCTACAGAGGGGCCACAAGATTAAGAAACGCAATTTGTGGGATTAAGACGTGCCTATAAACAGATACATAGGTCTGCCCCTGTCCCAGGCAAGGCTAATCATGACCTAAGAATGACCGTTAGGCCATTGGTCCTTACACGTGAAAAACAGTAGTGGGATCCTTCTCTCTAAAAAACCCAGAGCAAAACTTTCTCACAATTCCATTGTATTAACAGACAACAGAGAGATCACAGCTTAGTGGGGTGGTAAGCCAGGCACAAAAGTCACACTTGCACCAGCAGAATGGGGTCAGCATTTTGTGTCCCCACCCCAGTGTTCCAGGTGAGTGCAGCAAAGGGGAAACGCTGTGGCAGTGGACCCCAGACACTCGTGACAGTCCACCGTTGGAAGGGGATATAGGTGAGCTTTGTGCCCCCATCCTTGGGGTGCGCCAGGAGGCAAGACCATGATGCAGTGAACTCTCCCTCCCAGCTGGGTCTGCTGCAGGATGCCCTGTGGCATCGCCCGACTACAGTCTGGGAAACCTATCTGCCCGGTGTCTTCTCTCCTTCCTGGACAAGGAACCTAATTGGCACCAGACAGAGATGACATCCTGTTTTGGCCTCATTAAAGGACCTGGAGCATCTGGATGCATCAAGACTCTTTGGGTTGCAAGTGACAGAAACTAAACCCAAAGTGGCTTAAACTCGAATAAAACTTATCGACTCGTATAACCGAAATGTCAGGTACACCTGGCTCCAGGGGTTCAAATAGTGGCACCAGCTCTCTTTCTGTCTTGCTGCATAATTTCTTTCCCGGTCATCTCCTTCTCTCTCCGGCAGGCCCTCTCCCCACGGTGGCCCTTGGCAGCGAGAGGCTTACGTCACACTTCTGCCTAGCAGTCAGCTCCAGGTTTCTTTTTCTCAACAGGATTTACTCTCAAGCCCATCCATGAGCTACTGAGATGGTTGGGGGGTGGAATCCTCCGACCGGCCAGGCCTGGGACACTTGCCCACCTCTGAAGCCAGGGCGTGGGGCCAGCACTGCCCCAGCCACGGATGGGTGCAAGGGAGGAGCTGGTCTCAGGAGGGGAAGTGGGAGCTGCAGAGACCTCTCAGGCAGCGGTGACAGACACACCTTCCCAGCCCGTGACGATGTGCGTGCGCGGGAAGGGCACGGGATGCTGGCCTGGGTTTAAGAACCTCTCGGAGCCCCCGTCCACCCGTCTCCTTCCCTGACCCGCCACACTCCGTGTCTCCCCTCGTGTCCGGCTTTTCTCCTTGACTTCTGCTTTCTCTCCAACCCAGGGCTTGGAAACCCCATTTCAGATCATCCAGCGTGGCCTGTAACAGGCCCTCCCCCGGGGCAGGGCTTCCAGTGTCTGCCCTCTGAGCATGCTGGGCTGCCCAGCCACGGCCCCCCGCACAGGGAGCAGGGCCAAGGCCAGTGCCGTAGGGATGGTGCCCTAGTCAGGGGCAACTCGCCCTTTGGAAACTTCAGTCTCACCTCCCTCACCCCGCCAAGGTTAAGAGACTTAAACGTTTTTTTTTTCCCTTTTGAAGTTATTTTCTCTGTTTGTCAGGTCCCTGTTGTGATGTGTGGCGTTCGTTGTTGGGGGGTGTTGGTTTGTTATTTTCACTCTGTTCTGTGCCCTGACACTTCCCAGAGGTGCGGGTACATTCTAAAATAATGATCTCCCCATGGCCGAGAGAGCCTGACCCCTCTGCAGTGGTGCCAGCAGCTCTGGTCCGGGGGAGGGGCAGGCCTGAGCCCACTGGGACAGAAGAGTGTCCCTGGGGGTGCAGACGGCCTGAGCTGGAAGGTGGCAGGGTGAAGGGCAGTGTCGCAGGTACAGGTGGCTGGGCCTCAGGGGTGCTGTCTGGGTGGCAGCAGCAGGTCTCACCCCGGAGAGCTAGAGGTCACTGAGGGTCATCAGGCCCCGAGGAAACGTGCAACCGGCTCAGGCGTCTGAGCTCTCCAGATGGAGATGGCTGATTTCCTGCGGAGGATCTGGGCAGGGAGGACTGGGGCGGGATGAGGGGCTCCGGGGATCACGGACACCCACAGGCGAGCCCCCGCCTTGCCAGTGTCCAGGTACATTTGAAGGTGGCTCACAGCCTGTGCTGGCGGCATGTGCTCAACAGATCCAGGTCTTATGGCAAGGAGGCTCCTGGCCCTAAGGGGTCCTATGTCCCTGTGTCCTTATGAGGCATTTCTGTGGCTGCTGGGGAAGGGCCTTTCTCCACGGTGGGCCGTGTCCCTACCGTCCCTGGACAGAGACGGCCTTGGGGCTCTCTGAAGCCCCACAATTCTTCCTCCCTCTTCCAGTGCCCCTCAGGGCCTCTGTCCTTTGGCTGGTTCTGGCCACGGCAGTTCACTCTGTTTAGCGTTCCGTGGTGCCTTAGTTGGCATGTTACCACTCCCGAGTTTAAGATGATGCTTCTCTGATTATAATGCAAGACAAGGCAGTGTTGGGTGTGGGTGGCCACGAGCTCTGAGGGAGGTGGACGTGGAGGCACCTCGCACAGGTGAAGTGAGCTGGTGCGAGTTACTTAGCTTCTCTGAGCTTTGGCGACTTTGTCGGCAAATTGGTTGACAGAACTGTCTTCCTTCTAAGGCTGTGGTGAGGGTGAACTAAAGCAAACATTTATTCCTTAGACGAGTATTTACTACACGCCTGGTGCGTGCGAGGTGCTGTTCTAGGCACTCTGCTGCATGGCACAACACAGCTGTCGTGGGCGCGATGCGCGTGATGCGCGTGAAGTCCCAGGCAGAGTGGCAGGTGCTCGAGGGAAGAGAGAGGGCACCCTGCTGGCACCGCATGGTGGGCCGCGGCTTTGGGACCGTTTCTGTGGCCGTGAGTGCTGTTGGAGACCCTGAGGCTTACGCACCCTGGAGCCTGGGCTGGACAGGCTCTGCCCCGAGGCGTGAGGCAGGGTCCGCAGTCCTGGCCTCTCACTCCAGGTGAGTCTTCGCTTTGCCAGAGGAGGGGCTGGTTCCGCAGGACTCTCTGAGCTCCCAAGCTTCACCCACAAGCCTTTGCAGTCTTGTTCTTCAAACCCAGGCCAGGTGAAGACAGTGATGTGTGATCCATCAGCACAGAGTCAGAGAAGGCAGCTGGGCAGCCTGTCTTCGCCCCCAAGAAGCAGGCTGAGGCCGACTCCTGCTGCTCGGTATACTGGGCACATGCACATGGCGGGGGCACACACACATGTGCACACGCACGCACGTACCCCCCATTTCCCACACCGTCTGTTGTGAGGCCCTCCCTTCCCCAGCATGCTCCTCTGTGGACGTAGCATTGACCATGACCTCACAGCCCGGCCAAGCCTGACCCTCTCAGGTCTCCAAGGGAGGAGTGGAAGGGAGGGGCCGGCCAGATCCAGAGGGGAGAGCCCTGCTGACTGTTATTGAAGATTCCTTTTGGATCCAGGCAACGGGGCAGGGCCTGGGGCTGCCTCGTCCGTGGGGCCTCTGCAGGTGGAGGGTAATGCCCCTGACGCAGCCTCACACCTCCGTTCCTGGATTGCACATACCTCCAAGACCCCACTCAGGAGGCACAGCTTCTGGCCCTCCCCCTTCCTGCCAGGAGAGGAGCTGAGATGCTGAGGGGTGAAAGAGAAATTGGGGCTGGAGGAGCCAGTGTGTGGGGCAGGGTGGCCGGGGGCACTGCCCTCCTGGGGCAGGTCTTTTCTGTTCTTTCCACACATCTCCCTAGGAGGCCAGTGAAGCTATTTTACCCTTGAGCTCTGGGCTCCTCCAGAAATGTCAGGCCTCTCCTGCAGCCCTAGCTTGTCTCCACCACAGCCAGAAATCCAATTTGCAAAGATTCTCCCTGGCTGAGCGATGGCTCCCGTGCTCCGTCTCTCTGGCTACTGCCGAAGCCGGCCCCTCCCCTTTTCTGTCTCTTTCCAGATTTCTTGGACGAAATTGATTCTCCTTGAGCCTCTCACCCCGATGCAGCTCAGAGCAGCAGGGCCAGGGAACATCTTCAGCAAACTGTCTCTCTCATGTGATGAGCAGTGTCTGCGAAGCCCTCAGATCTGGTGCATGTGTGCATGTGCGTGTGCGTGCATGCGTGTGTGTGCACGTGTGTGAGACATATGTGGTAGGTGACAAGGAATCGCGGGAGGGGATGCAGCTGTCTTAACGGAGGTGAGTGTGATGTCCCCAAAGACAGCAGCTGCATCCTTTCCGGACCGGCCAGGGCAGGCTGGTGCGGCGGGCTCCCCTTTGGCATCCGAGTGGTCTGCCCCTTTCTGCTGGCGGGCGGAGGCAGCTTCCATACTCAGGGCAGCCAGGGACAAAGATTTCCAGGTAAAACTCCGGTGTGAGACATACAATTCTCAACTCCTCCGTCCCCCTTCCTTCCTCAGAGGCTGCTGGTGGAGCATTCCTGACGCCTGTGCCTCAGCCTGCTCTCAGTTCCCGGGGCCTGGAGCATCCTCCGTAGACCTGCAGGCCCCCGGGCAGTTTGCTACCTGGGCTCCCCCAGGACCTTTCTCCTCTTCTCTTCCTCCCTCCAATCTCCCGACCCCCCGGGCTTTCCAGAACCTGCCGCTTTCTTGCTCACCTGCGTCTCTCCTGGCTCCACCTCCTGCCTGCGTGTCCCGCCTGCAGGTCTGATGCCTCCTCATCCGCAGCCGGGCCGTGCTCCCCACGTCTCCGTCAAGGTCTCTGCTGTTAGTCTGTCCCACGTCTGCTGCCTCCGGTCACCAGGTGGGGCGGTGTGCGCCGCGCGCGCTGCCACTTACTCGCTGCGGGACATGGAACCAGTTTTTAAAAAACTTTTCTGAGCCTCAGCTTTCTCATCTGGAAAATGGAACCTACCTCATAAAACAAGGTAAAAAAATCCATGAAATAATGTCTATAAAGGTCCTCGTGCCGTGACTGGCACCTAGTAGGATCTCATCATGAGAGGTTCCTCTCCCGTCTGTGGGGACATGTGCCATTTCCCAGCGAGATCGCAAAGCCACGTGCTCTGCGTGGCCAATAAACGTGGCGGGCGGTGTTCGAGCCCGCTCCCGCCTGCCTCCTGGGACTTTCTCCTGCTGCTTCCTCTTTCCTTCACACCAGGCATCCTGCACTACTGTGTGCCGTCCTTCTGGAGCAGGTTTCTCGGTTTTTCAGCCTCGGCACTACCGACGCTTCGGGCTGGAGAGTTCTTTGTCTTGAGGTGGGGGCTGCCCTGTGCGTCGCAGGGTGTTTAGCAGCACCCTGGCCTCCGCCCACTGCGTGCCAGGGGCACCCCTAAGTTGGGACAACCAAAAATGTCTACAGGCATTGCCATCCTGAAGGGCAAAATCGCCCCACGTGGAGAACCACTGCCCTGGAGCTTTGTTTTTTGTCATGACTTTATGCTTTTACACACGCAGTTGCCTCTGCTTAGCTCTGACTTCACCTGTTCTCCTAGCTAACTTTAAATCTTCTGTTGAAACTCAGCAGGTGGGTTTTCCTGCTGAGGGACAGCAGTTGCCCTGTCCTGGACATCAGCTCCTGGGAGAAGCCTTCTCTGACCCCACAGAGGCCCTTCCTCTAAATCCACACATTTCTGCACTCTGCATTCTGCCATTCCTCACCAGACCCTGTGACAATTGCCTGTTTCTGCATCACTGTCTTATACATTGTAATTCGATCTCTTCAACGGCACAACCTGTGATTCGTTCATCTCTTTATCTCCAGCACATACATAATATAGAGCCTGGAATATAGTAGATGGTCCAAACACGTTGGAAAATGAACGGAAGGCTAGCTGGATTGATGAATAGGTGGGTAGGTGAGATGACAAATATGTAGGAAGGTAGATGGGAGAGTAGTTGCATGGGAAGGATGGATGGAATTTACAAATAAATTAAATAGAGGAGTGAATAGGTGTGTGATTTGATGCATGGATGGGAGGATAGATAGATGAATGCGTGAATGGAGGAATGACTGGGTGGATAAGTAGCTAGATGGACAGGTAGGTAGGGGATGGGTGGGTGAGTGAGCAAATGTATAGGTGGGTGGATGGACGGAAGGATGGACGAAATTTATGACTGAGTCAATGAATAGACGAAAGGATAGGTGTGCAGTTTGATAAATGGATGGGAGGATAGATTGGTGAGTGGGGGAATGGAGAGATAAGTAGATAGATAAATAGGCTGGTGGATAGATGGATGGATGTGCGGATAAATGGATGTATAAGTGAGTGAGTGGGTGAGTATTTGAGTAAATTCACCCCTCCAAGGATGAAAGGGGTTTGTGAATGAGTGGGTGAATGTGTGGAAGGAAGACGGATGGAAGAATGTATAAACAAGTCCGTAAGAACAGGGCACATGCCTCCCATGCTTGTCCCCTCACTTGGACAACCTGGAGGGAGAAACTGAGTCAGAGGAGTGGGGGCATCCTGAGAATCTGGAATTGGAAGGAACCCAAGATTCCAACCTTGCATTTACAGGCAAGCTTTCCATGAGAAACTCCTCCTGAGTTCCCTCTCTTTAGAAATCTCTCTAACATTGGGTTAAGACAGGCTCTTTGAAGAAAAGCTTTTTGGGTCCCATTTCAGAGATGGAAATCGAGCCATGGAGCAAGTCAAAATCATCGTGGGTAGAGCCCAGCTCTGCAGCTCCCAGTCTGCTACTCCTTGGAAAAGCACACCCTGCCCTCTGCCACTGGGGCCCAAGACAGCCCCACCAGGGACTGGCAACGTCTCAGATCTGCCTTGAGGACCAAAGTCCCTAGCACAATGTCAGGCACATGCAAGTGACTCAGCAAATCTTAGTTCCCTTTCGCTTTCCTGAGATGCCTGGGGCCGGGGAGCCATGGGGTGTCAGGACAAAGGCAGTCTCATCCTGGATTCCAAGGGGATGGAAGCTTCAGTGCTCAAGGCTGATCACCAGAGGCGGAAGGGGAAAGGGAGGGATTCCGGAGAGGTCAGCAACAGCTGCCCGGAGCTGGAACCCTGGTGCTATGGTGCTGGTGGCAGACTCTGCAGCACAGCCAGGCTCCAACCAGGAGCTACAGTGTTAATCTGCCCGAATCAGCAATGCAGGGCTCAGACCCAGATGCCAGGCATGAGGCTCCCAGGACTTAGGCGAGGAGGAGTGTTCCTAAATTAGAATCAGAGCGCAAAGCTGGGGTCACACCTCAGAGCAAGGGTCAGGCAAGGGAGCTGCTTCGGTTGGCACGCTGGGGCGGCTCAGACAGGCGGTGGGGAGCCGCCACCTTTGCCTCTGTTTACAGAAAGCAGGCTGGGGACCTGTGACCTGGACATGTGACTCGGTCAAGGAACCTCAGCCCCTTGGGGCCTCTGGAGCAGAGGCCTTTTAGCTTCTTGCAGAGGGGGGGGGAGGGAAGGGGGGAGGGAAGGGGGCGGGGTGAGGGGGGACAGCTGTAGAGGGGCTGGGCCAGGGGACAGGCAATTAAGGCTGCCTGAGCTGCCAGGGTGCTGATGTGAGTCCCCCCCTGGCTGCAGAGGGGCCCCTTCCTGCATTAGCTGTGAGCGGTTGCCCATCTTGGCACCTTGGAGCAGCCTGGAGAGGCGGGACGCACGGCCAGCCTCAGGTGTGTGGAGCTGATTAGGAAAAACACGCATGAGGGCTGCGCCCGCTTCCGCTTGGCTGGCTATTGCAGACCTCCCAGGCTCCTCCAGCGCCTTTTCCTGAACATTCTCTCCCTGCCCAGGGCAGGAGACAGGCCTATGGCTGGACTCGAGTCACCCGCCCATGTGGGTTCCCTTCTCCAGCCCCTTGGCCAGAGCCAGCGGCACTGGGGAGGGGCGTTAGAAGGGGAGGGGAGCCCCAAGGTTTCCAGATTGAATTCCATGACGAAGGCTGGCTGATTGCTAGGGTCTGTTTGGGAATTGAAGATGATTTTGATTTACAGTTCATATTTTGAAGGATATTCAGGGCCATCTCTTTTATACCTAGACATGTATTATTATTTTAGGCAATTAAGTTCAAATGATATTCACAGAGCCCCCTGCTTGGTGTACCCGTGTTGTGACAGGCTGGCCCCTGGGAGGCAGACAAAGCTGGGCTCAGGGACTCTGGCTGACTTTGTGCCAGGCACTGGTCATTTGACAGGAGCAAAAAGAAACCTGGCATAATCCAAGGGCGCCTGGAATGTTCCAGAATAGGAGTGGTTGCTGTGATTCCTGGGGAAACTTTGGCTGCAGCCCAAGCCTGCAGCTCTCATCTGTCCGAGAATGGGGAACACCCTCTGGATGGAATCTGAAGGTGGCTGTGTGTCCGTCCTGCCCTGAGGGAGGGGCTGTGAGGGGCTGAGGGGCCCATTCCTCCCCCTGAGGCAGGTGTCCACCCAAGGTTTCTGTCTGTCCCAGCTGGGCTGACACACGAAGAACTGGGCGTCTCTGCTTGAAGTGCGGAGAATCCCGGAGTAGGAAGAGAGCTGGAGACACCTGGCTCTTCCTGTCCATTCCATAAAGTGGGACCGTGGGCGCCTCGTGGGGAAACGAATCTGGGGATAATCTAGCAAAGCCCACTGCGGAGAAGAGTCGTACCCTGAGTCTGAGGCCTTTAGAGAAGCTGGGACCCCCTTAAAAATGGAGTGCAAATTATCAGGAAGGTGTGCTTTTTCCTGGGGACCTGGAGAGCTGTCTACACGTTCTCAAGGTGCCTGCAACCGGAACGGGTTGAAATGACTCATCTAACAGCGGAGCAGGGGTCTGCGGCGTGACCCCCGGCACGAGGGTGGGGCCCAGGTGGGGGTGGAAACAAGGTTGCCTGCTGCCAGGGGAAAGGGGGGTCTGAAGGTGCCCCCAATCTGGTGTGAGCCCCATCTACACAGCCGCCCACCCAACCCAGCTCCCCTGACGGCACAAGGCCCTCTGAGGAGATGTGTTTGTGGCCAGACCAGAGCCCTTTGTTAAGCAAACACAGCAGCCCTCCATTTAGCAGAAATAGCTCTGGAGCAGAGAGAGGGAGGGAGTGTGTCCGCAAACCCATTTGCTGTTTAGGTGTCAGAAATAAATTTTACCACTGGAGTCTGTAGCATCTGATTAGTGAATTATTCAGTTGGGATATTGCGTTCCCTCTGACCTCATTAGTAACCCTGAGGTGAGAGGGATGCATTAGAGTAACCACCAGGCTGTCACGGAGGAGCAGAGTGGGGCATTAAAGTGGATTAAAGTGCTTTACCAAGAACTACGGCACAACTCAT
>RJWJ010043150.1:0-12724 GCA_004363605.1 Indri indri | reverse complement strand
TTTTTTTTTTTTTTTTTTTTTTTTTTTTTTTTTTTTTTTTTTTTTTTTTTTTTTTTTTTTTTTTTTTTTTTTTTTTTTTTTTTTTTTTTTTTTTTTTTTTTTTTTTTTTTTTTTTTTTTTTTTTTTTTTTTTTTTTTTTTTTTTTTTTTTTTTTTTTTTTTTTTTTTTTTTTTTGAGACAGAGTCTCACTCTGTTGCCCTGGCTAGAGTGCCATGGCGTCAGCCTAGCTCACAGAAACCTCAGACTCCTGGGCTCAAGCAATCCTTCTGCCTCAGCCTCCCGAGTAGCTGGGACTACAGGCATGAGCCACCATGCCCGGCTAATTTTTTCTATATATATTTTTAGTTGTCCGATTAATTTCTTTCTATTTTTAGTAGAGACAGGGTCTCACTCTTGCTCAGGCTGGTTTCGAACTCCTGAGCTCAAACAATCCTCCCACCTCGGCCTCCCAGAGTGCTAGGATTACAAGCGTGAGGCACCACGCCCGGCCTCCCAGAGAGCCTTGACCATTCACTCTTTATCTTCCCACCATACTCTGTGCCTACCCCTATTCTAGCCCCTATCACAGAACACTTTATTTATGTGTTTGGATGTTTATAAGTTCCTCCCTCTGTACACTGTGAGCAATTCAGAACTAGCAGCCATATATTATTGTCCTTTGTGTCTTTGGTGCCTAGTAAGTGCCTAATGAATAGTAGGCACCCAATACAAGTTTATTGAGTCAATAAAAGAGTAAGTATCAAAAATATCTTGATGGCTAGTGTGGTGGCTCACGCCTGTAATCCTAGCACTCCGGGAGGCTGAGGCCGGTGGATCGTTTGAGCTCAGGAGTTCGAGACAAAAACATCTTGATGAAGTCAAAGGTAAAAGTAAGATGAAATATAATAGGATTAAATACACCGTCTTCGTCCATTCGAGCTGCTATAACAAAATACCATAAGCTAGGTGGCTTATAAGAACGAAAATTTTTTTTCAAAATATTAAGGGGATACAAGTGTTTTTGTTACATGGATAAATTGTATAAGGCTAAGGTCAGGGGTTTTAGTGTGCCCATCACCAGAGTAGTGTACCTTGTATCCGATTATTTCTCACAGTTCTGGAGACTGGAATGTCCAACATCAAGACATTGGCAAATTTGGTGTCTGGTGAGGGCCCAATTAATGTTTCATGGACAGCCATCTTTTCATTATATCCTCACATGGTAGAAGAGGCAAGAAATCTCTCTCAGTCCTCTTTTATAAGGACCCTGATACCATTGATGAGGGCTCCACCCTATGATCTAATCACCTCCCAAAAGCCCCACTTCCCACTACCATCACCATATGAATTTGAGGGAGACACAAACATTCAGACCATAATACATATAAGCCAAAAATTATCTGTATCAATCATTAATAGTTTGGCAAAATCTGAATAGATATTTATGTGAAAATGACCTGGAAATTTCAACATTAAGCTTAAAATCAGTCAAAACTATAATATGGCTACAAGATAGTATAGCTATATCTCTAGATATTTATCTTCTATATTAAATACCACTTGTAGAAATTTTGTCTCTCTTCCCCCCATAAATCTTTACAGAGGATATTATTGAAAGTCAACAATTTTTACATGTTTTCATAATTAGGGCTTTTTATTTAAAACCAAAGAAGCTCTACTAAATAAAATACAAATCAGAGTTAGTAAAATAATTTATTCTATTTAACATTTTAAGAAAAGATGGATAGGTAACCCAGTACTTTTCCCTAAAACACCTAAATAGGGTGCCTAAATTCTTTGGTTCTATTTACGCAGTGAAGGAAGCCAGGGGCTACTGGCTTCTGGCTTCTGACTCATGTCTAGTGCTCAATAACCTCTATATTTATAAAGCTAGTCCTACTAGCTTTGAAAAATAAATGTAACAAATTTGTTGAGGACAGTCTTTTGGCGCTTACTAAAGAGTTTTATTTAATGAGCATGTTTTCTGAATTCAGAGAAGCAGAGAAACCTAACTAATTATTAGGCCATTGTCTCTGACTTTTAACTGATAAACTTGTGTTTGCAGTATTTTGTCAAAACATTCACATCAATGTCTAATCTTGCTAAACTCCAAAGTAATAAAAAATTAAAGACCTGTTGTTAATAACTAACACCTAACTTGATTTTTTTCCACAAATACTATTAACAATAATAGCTAATATTTATTGAATGTATATAATATTGCAATCATTGTTTCAAGTATAAAAAAATCCTGTAAGGTGGGAATATTTATTATTACCTTTTTCAGATGAGAACACTGAAACCCAAAGAGGTCAAGCAACTTATCCAAGATCACACAGGAAATAAACAGCTGAACTCAGATAGGAACCCACAAAGCCTGAGCTCAGATCTTTATTTTTATCCACTGAATTACAGGAGAAGGGCATTAGAATTAAGGGATAATTTAAAAGAAAAAATTTTCATAATTAATGTGGCATTTCAGGCAAAAGTAGTTTTCGAGATCTACATCATAATTCTCCACTTTTGTGTACAGGTATAGATTTCCCTTACACATATGTAAGGAAGAAAGAAGCTTTTGATAAGGGGAAAATGGGTGACAGTGTCTTAGTTTGGAAACCACTTGCAGGTACTAGCTGCAGAATCAAGGCAAATACCCAGATCCATTGGTTTAAAATACATTCAAATTTTGTTTGAATGTAAAATGACTTGGAAGCTATGAAAAAAGAATTTTCCCTGAAATACTCAAAACCACTAGAGCAGCTGACAAAATGAGCATTTTTCTTGTAGAGAATGATTGTTATGCTGCCAAAGCTTGAAGAATATATTTGCTTTACCGAGACATTGGGAAGTAAGCTTTGCATACAAATCAGCAAAGCATTTCTGTCCAAAGAGCTGTTTTCCAGAAGTGACTTGCACATGTCTCTGGGTTAGAAACCCTGGAAGGATGTGCATTAAATTGGTCTTTGTTCCAGGAAAATAAATTCTGCCACAGCATAATGTATGCTTGAACACTTTTAAGATCTTATCTTCCATTTAAGTCCATCAAAGCCATTTCTGATTATATCAAATTACCTGAATCAGTAATCATATTTAGACACACCCTCAATTATAAAAACACTTTTTTTAAGCAAGAAATTATCAATAAATCAAGTAGTATGACATTAATAATAGATTAATCCATACAAATATGAGCAATTTTACAAGGACTATCTCAGCTTTTTAAAATACTGCGCACACAACAAATATCCATACAAAAATTCCATACCTTCAACTTGGAAAGACATCTTATTCTATGGGTTTCAATCCTTTTCTCAGTTTCTTCCATGTTGTTTTTCTGAATGTTCCAAGGTATTTATTTTAAATCTTGATGTGACTTAGTTCTATCCTTTGAAGAAAACAAAAATCTATTAAATTATTGACAAAATCACAAATCATTATTCTTTTGGAGAAAGTACCTATTGTGAATAACGTAATGGAAATCCATTGTATTACAAAAATACCTAGGAAGCTTTTGGTTCAGATCTAGAAAATAATAGCATTAGAGAAGATTTGGTCATTTTCTATTGAAAAAGTTACATCAATAATTTTAGCTACTCTTTGTGAGATTAAAGATACTGGAGAATTTGTTAAGATCCCCTTGCGAAATAATGATCACGTCGTTAAACAAAGCTTTTCATTTCTTTAGCCAAAACAAATAGAACCAAAGTGAGCTTGTTGGACTTACATGAAAATTGCTGCTTTTAAGAACATAAGGCTTTGATTTGTGTTTGTGCTAAAAATCTGCTTCAGCAAGCCTACCAAGGTTCAAAAATCTCTATTTGGCCAGGCTCCCTCTTCAAGTTCTTGGCATTCCAAGACTTCCCTGGAGTCTCAGGAAGGGAAACACTTTCTGGGGCACTGTTGATTCATGGAAACCTGGGGAGACATGGAATTTTAATCATGGTCATAGCCTAAGTAAAAATAACAAACAATTCTATGATCTGGAAAAGAATCCTACAATTGTAAGTGAAGACCTAAGGTTTAAGAAAAGACCAAACATATAAATGGAGATCTATGTATAGATATATGTAATAGGTATAGATATCTGTGGATCTATATGTATATACAATATATAGGAACACATTTTTATATGTAAAACAAAAAATTGGCTTAAACTCTATTAAGTTCTACTAACCCCTTGTCAAATTCTTTATGTTGTATCTTGAAAGCAGGAAAACATTTTGTATCAATATAAAAGTATTTCACTTTAACAATATTTATTCTAGTTTCCAGAATGATATCTTAACAGTATCTCAGCATTAATTAATTAAAATACCATAAATAATATTTATTTAGCAAGTGATCCTGAATGGCACTAATTTTTAAAAACCTAACTGCTTGACCTCTGCAAATTTGCTGAATCCCAAATACACACACCAGAGGAGTAGCCACTGCACAATTATGTATGAGTTTAATTCTTTTTACTCATTCTCTCACAGATACAGCAAATATTTAATATTTATTGAAAGTCTACCATGTGCCAGTCATTATGCTAAGCACTGGAATTCAATAGCAAACAAGACAGGCGAGCTGTCCTATGGAGAATGTAAACTAGCTAGAGAAGTATGTCTCTGTGGCAGGTACTTAAACCAAAATCCCAAGGAAATTAAACTTTCATTGGGAAAGATAAAATTTTTAAATTAAAGACATTGGAATAGAACCAGGCAGTATATGATGAAATACAACTTGTTTGTTATGTAAGTGGTGAAAAAAATTCATAGGTTATGGTCGAAAGTTATAGAGACACATATGGCAATTCTGAATGGCCATTCAAATGGGCCCATTCTAAACTCTCCCACATAAAATTCCAAGTCACCTTAACTATAGTGCGAGAACACAACACTGGTTATGGAAAAACTGATAGAATGGGATAATTTTTCAAAAGAGTAGAAACTGATACAGTTAAATCATATATCAAATTTGATTTAATCATAAACTTTACAACTGCACTTCTTTCTTTCTTTTCATGCCTTTAGAGCTCACTTTCTTTCACCTGTCTTTTTTTCCTTCTCTCTCCTCTTGCCATTATCTTAGCCCAATGTAGTCACCCTATCAAACAATAAAAGAGAAAAATCCCTCTTCCATGTCAAAATTGCCTCCACTCACTTTAGCAGCTAGAACCGTAACTATTCTAAATGTCTAATTCTTTTGCACTTCTGTTGTTTATTTTTTATTTTTCATTTTTTTGTTTTAATTATTATGGGTACATAACAGTTGTATATATTTATGGGGTAAATGTGATGTTTTGATACAGGCATGCAATGTGTAATAATTAAATCATGGCAATTGAGGTATTCATCATCTCAAGCATTAATCCTTTTTGTGTGTTAGGAACATTCCAATTCTACTCTTTTAATTATTTTAAAGCATACAATAACTTATTGTTCATTATAGTCACGTTGTTGTGCTATCAAATATGGTTCATTCTATCTATCTAACTATATTTTTGCACCTGTTAACCATCCTCCCCCACTACCCTTGCCAGTGAGAACACAAAAAATTTGTCTTTCTGTTCTTGGTTTATTTTATTTAACAAAATGCTCTCCAGTTCCATCCATGTTGCTACAAATGACAGGATTTCATCCTTATGTATGGGTGAATAATATTCCATTGTATGTACGTACCACATTTTCTTTATTTTTTACTTTCCGGATGTTGCTTTTTTAGTTTTTTTAAAAAATTTCAGAGTATTACGGGGGTCCAAATGCTTTAGTTACATAAATTGCCTTTGCACTGCCCAACAAGCATACCCATCCCCCAGACAGTGGGTACCGCCTCCACTAGGTGTGGATTTTCCCATCCCCTCCTCCACCCCCTGCCCCTGCCACCTGCCCAACACCCTATGAATGTTACCTGCCATATGTGCACATTAGTGTTGATAACTTAGTAGCAATTTAATGGTGAGTACATGTGGTGTTTGTTTTTCCATTCTTGTAATACTTAGAAGAATGAGCTCTAGCTCCATCCAGGATAATGCAATAGGTAGTTCATCATTTTTTATGGCTGAGTAGTACTCCATGGTATACATATTCCATATTTTATTAATCCACTCACATAGTGAAGGGCGAAGATGTACCACATTTTCTTTATCCATTCATCCATTGATGGGCACTCAGGTTGATTCCAAATCTTGGCTATTGTGAATAGTGCTGCTGTAAACATGGGAGTGCAGATATCATTTTTATTTCCTTTCTTTTGAATAAATACTTAGTAGTGGGCTTGCTGAGTCATATAGAAGTTCTATTTTTAGTTATTTGAGGAACCTCCATACTGTTCTCCATAGTAGTTGCACTAGTTTACATTACCACTGACAGTGTATAAGGGTTCCACTTTTTCCAATCCTTGCCAGTATTCATTATTGCCTGTCTTTGGGTAAAAGCCATTTTAACTGGGGTGAGATGATATGTCATTGTTGTTTTGATTTGCATTTCTCTGATGACAAATGATAATGATGTTGAGCAATTTTTCATATACCCATTGGCCATTTATATTCTTTCTGTGAGAAATGTCTGTTTGGATCCTTTGCCCATTTTTAAATCAGATTATTTGATTTTTTTCCTATTGAATTGTTGGAGCTCCTTATATATTCTAGTTACTAATCCTTTGTCAGATGGGTAGTTCGCAAATATTTTCTCCCATTCTGTGGGCTGTCTCTTCACTTTGTTGATTGCTTCCTTTGCTGAGCAGAAGCTTTTCAGCTTGATATGATCAAACTTGTCCATTTTTGCTTTGCTTTTGAGATATTACTCAAGAAGCCATTGCTAGATTAACATCCTGGAGTGTTTCGCCAAAGTTTTCTTTTAGTAGTTTCATAGTTTCAGGTTTTAGATTTAAGCCTTTAATTGATTTTGATTTGATTGTTGTATATGGTGAGAAATAGGGGTCAAGTTTCATTCTTCTGCATATCGATATCCATATGCAGAAGAATGAATGGATATCCAGTATCCCTATCACTATTTATTGAAGAGACTGTCATTTCCCTAATGTATGTTCTGGGCACATTTATCAACAATGAGCTCATTATAAATGTGTGAATTTATTTCTGGATTCTCTATTCTGTTCCATTGGTCTATTGTCTGTTTTTGTGCCAGTATCATGCTGTTTTGGTTACTACAGCTTTGTAGTATAATTTGAAATCAGGTAATGTGATTCCTCCAGTTTTGTTCTTTTTGCTCGGTATGGTTTTGGCTATTCTGGGTCTTTTGTGGTACCATATAAATTTTAGGATTTTTTTTTCCAATTCTGTGAAGAATGTCATTGGCATTTTGATGGGGATTGCATTGAATCAGTAGATTGCTTTGAGTAGTATGGACAATTTAACAATATTGATTCTTTCGATCTATAAGCATGGAGTATCTTTCCATTTATTTATACAGTCTTCAATTTCTTTTATTCATATTTTATAATTTTTATTGTAGAGATCTTTCAATTTTTGATTAAGTTTATTCCTAGGAATTTCATTTTATTTATAGGCATTATAAATGGGATTACTTCCTTGGTTTCTTTTACAGATTGTTCACTGTTGAAATATAGAAATGCTGCTGATTTTTGTGTATTGATGTTGTATCCTGAAACTTTAAGGAATTTATCAGTTCTATTAATTTTTTGGTGTAGTCTTTAGGTTTATCTAAATATAAGATTACATTGTCTGCAAACAAGGATAATTTGACTTCTTCCTTTCCCATTTGGGTGCCCTTTATTTCTTTCTCTTGTCTGATTGCTCTAGCTAGAACTTCCAGTACTATGTTGACTAACAATGGTTTAGATGGGCATCCTTATCTTGCTCCAGATCTTAGAGGAAAGGATTTCAGTTTTTCCCCATTCAGTATAGTAGTAACTGTGCATCTGTTGTATATGGCTTTTATTGTGTTGAGGTATGTTCCTTCTATATTCAATGTTTTGAGAGTTTTTATCATGAATGGATCTTGAATTTTATCAAATGCATTTTCAGCATCAGTTGAAATGATCATGTGGTTTTTTTCTTTTGTTCTATTGATATGATGTACCACATTGATTGATTTGTATAGGAACCACTCTTACATTCTTGCGATGAATCCCACTTGATCAAAATAAATATTTTTTAATGCATTGTTAAGTTCAGTTTGCTAATATTTTGTTGAGGATTTTTGCATCTATGTTTATCGGAGATACTAGCCTGTGGTTTTCCTTTTTTGTTGTGTCTTTGTCTGGTTTTGGTATCACAATAATACTTGTCTCATAAAGTAAGTTTTGGAGCATTCTGTCCTCAATTTTTTGGAGTCATTTGAGTAGGACTGGTATTAGTTCTTTAAATGTTCAGTAGAATTCAGCAGTGAAACCATCAGATCCTGGGCTTTTCTTTCACAGGACATTTTTTATTACTACTTCTATCTCATTACTTCTTATTGATCTATTCAGATTTTGGATTTCTTCCTGGTTCAATCTTGGTACATTGTAAGTGTGTAGGAATTTATCCATTTCTTCTAAAGCTTTCCAATTTGGCATATAGTTGCTTTTAGTAGTCTCTAATTATCCTTTGAATTTTTGTAGTGTCAGTTGTAATGTCTCCATTTTCATTACTGATTTTATTTATTTGGGTCTTCTCTCTTTTTTTCTTAGTCTGGCTAAAGGATTGTCAATTTTGTTTAAGCTTTCAAAAAAACCAACTTTTCATTTCATTGTTCTTTTGTGTTTTTTGTTTCAATTTCATTTATTTCTGCTCTGATTTTTATTATTTCTTTTCTTCTACTAACTTTGGGTTTGGTTTTCTCTTGTTATCCTTGTTTTTCTTTAAGATGTATTATTAGGTTATTTATTTGAAGTTTTTCTGCTGTTTTGATATAGGCACTTATTGCTATAGATTTTCCTCTTAGTGCTGCTTTTACTGTATCCCATAGGTTTTAGTACGCTGTCTTTTCATTTTCATTTGTTTCAAGAAATTTTTAACTCCCTTCTTAATCTCTTCATTGACCCACTGGCCAATCAGGAGTGTATTGTTTAATTTTCATGTGCTTGTATAGTTTTCAATGTTCCTCTTGTTACTGATATCTAGTTTTATTCCATTGTGGTCAGAGAAAGTACTTGACAGTATTTTAAGTTTTTTGAGTAAGTTAAGACTTGATTTGTGGCCTAACACATCATCTATCCTTGAGAATAATCCATGTTCTGAGGAGAAGAATGTATATTCTGCAGCTATTGGATAAAATATTCTGTAAATATCTATTAGGTCCATTTGGACTATAGTGCAGAGTAACTCTGATGTTTCTTTGTTGATTTTCTGTCTGGATGATCTGTCCAATGTTGAAAATATTACTATAACTATTACTGTGTTGAGATCTATCTCTCTTTTTAGCTCTAATAATATTTACTTTATATACCTGGATGTTCCAGTGTTGGGTGCATATATATTATTAACAATTGTTATAGCCTCCTGCTGAATTGACCCCTTTATCATTAAATAATGACCTTCTTTGTCTCTTTTTAGAGTTTTGGTCCTGAAATCTATTTTATCTGATATAAGTATAGCTACTCCTGTTTTGTTTTGTTTGGTTTTGTTTTGTTTTGTTTTGTTTTGGTGTCCATTTGATTGCAATATCTTTTTCCATCTTTTTATTTTTAGCCTGTGTGTCTTTATAAGCTAAGTGAGATTCTTGTAGGCATCATGTAGTTGGATCTATCTTTTTTATCCATTTGGCCACTCTATGTCTTTTGATTGGAGAGTTTAGTCCATTTACATTCCGTGTTTTTATTGATAGGTAAGGACTTACCACTGTGATGTTGTTATTAGATTTTTGGTTGTTTTGTAGTCCTTTCTTTCTTCCTTCCTTCCTGTATTCCTCTGTGTAAAAGTGACTTTCTCTGGTAGTGTGTTTTAATTCCTTGCTTCTTATTTTTTGTGTATCTGTTGTAGGAATTTAATTTGATATTACTATGACACTTGCAAAAAGATCTTATAACTAATTATTTTAAACTGATGGCAATTTAACTCTGCTACACGAACAAGCAGAGAGAAAGCTAAAAAAATAAACTCCACACTTTAAGGCTATCTCCCCCACTTTTTGACCTTTTATAATTTTCATTTATATCTTTTTATACTACCTATCTCTTACAAAATTGTTGTAGTTACTGTTTTTGATAGGCTTGCCTTTTAGTCTTCCTACTCAAGATATAAGTGGTTTATACACCATAGTTATAGTGATAGAGTTTCCATATTTGTTTTGTACTTACTGTTATCAGTGAGTTTTATATCTTCACTTGATTTCTTATTGTTCATTAACATCCTTTTCTTTCAGATTGGATAACTTTTTTTAGCATTTCTTGTAGGGCAGATCTGATATTGATGAAATCTCTCAACTTTTGTTTGGGAAAATTTTTATTTCTTCTTCATGTTTAAAGGTTATTTTTGCAAGATATAATATTCTAGTATTAAGGTTTTTTCCTTCAGCACCTTGAATATGTCATGTCATTCTCTACTGGCCTGTAAGGTTTCCACTGAGAAGTCTGGTACCAGGCATATTGGAGTTCCTTTACATGTTTTTCTTTATATATTTTTTCTTTTTCTTTTTTTTTTCACTTGATGCCCTTAGGACATTTTCTTTATCTGTGATCTTTGGGAGCTTGATTATTAAATGCCTTGAGTATAGCTTTATTTGAGTTAAATCTGCTTGGTGTTCTACGACCTTCTTGTACCTGAATATTGATATCTTTCTCTAGGTTTGGAAAGTTCTCTGTTATAATTTCTTTGAATAAGCTTTCTACTCCAATTTCTCTTTCTCTGTCTCCCTATTCTTTAATGCCAATCACTCTTAGACTTGCCCTGCTTCGGCTATTTTCTAGATCTTGTAGGTATGTTTCATTCTTTATTATTCTTTTTTCCTTTTTCTCTTCTGGCTGTGTATTTTCATATAGTCTGACTTCAAGCTCATTAATTCTTTTTTCTACTTGTTCAATTTTGCTATTGAAAGACTCTGATGCATTTTCACCTTGTCAACTGAACTTTCCAGCTTCAGAATTTTTTTTTATTTCAATCTCTTTGTTAAATTTCTCTGATAGGATCCTGACTTTCTTCCTTGTGTTGTCTCGAAGTTCATTGAGCTTCTTCAGAACACCTATTTTGAATTTTCTGTCTAAAAGTCACATATCTCCATCACTTCAGGATTGGTCACTGGTGCCTTATTTAGTTCATTTGGTGAGGTCATGTTTTCCTGGATGTTCATGATGCCTGTGGAATTTCATAAATATCTGGGCATTCAAGGGTTAGGTATTTTTTCTAGTCTTCCTAGTCTGGGCTTGTTTGTATCTATCCTCCTTGTGAAGGGTTTCCAGGTATTCAAAGGGAATTGAGTGTTTTTACCTAAGTCTTTGGTCCCAGCAGCCATATCAGTGGATGGAGGAGGATACCGGAGGATGCTCCACGCCCAGTAATGATATGACTCTTGCAGACTCCTGGTGGTACCAACTTGGTGGACTTGAGTAAGGTACAGGAGAATTCCCTGGATTACCACACAAAGTTTCTCACTCTCTTCCCTCATATTCCCTCAAACAGAAAGAATCTCACTAATGCTGTTGGGCTGCCTGGAGTTGGGGAAGGGGTGATGTGAGCACTCCCTTGTGGCTACTGCAGCTGGGACTGCACCAAGTTTTTGGCTCTTATGAACATAATTCCTTGTGTAGATTGTTGCTCAATTTGGTATTCCTACAAGGCAATGATCACTGGAAGGTTCTGTTTGGCCATCTTTCTCCACCTCCTCCCTCTGTCATCTACATGTCTATTTTTCATATGTAGCCAGAGGGCATAGAGGCTGGAGTAAGTGACACAGAAAATCACCACATAGAGGAATTCTACATAATTTCTTCCATGAATTATGACACGAAGTGACTATCTAAAGAAGATTTTATCACCATGTCTTAACGACTTATTTCAAAATGTTTTTACTATTTGAGAGCAATTTTATAAATAATTGTCTTGATTGGAGTAAGAGGTAGTATTTAATATTAAACACTTGGAAAGAACTAAATGTGATTAAATTAACCCTAAGCTTTCTCTAATTTGCTAATCTATGCAGTGAAACATTTTGTTTTCAGATATATTTCAAACATTTTCATGGTGAAAAAAAATGAATTAACAAAATCTATCCCATTTATTTTACAAAATCCATGAGATCCAATAGTTAATGTTACAGTCATTGTTGACCATTTTGGCCTCAAATCAGAGAACTGCATGTGTTGTTTCTTCATATTCTCAAGGCTGTCCAAGTGCCAGCCATGTGAACAGTCCCCTTTTGTTAGCACAGTCTTGTTTACACAGTGACTTTTGATCCCAGGACCACAAAGTGTCACTGACAAATTCCTATCAATCACTGCTGCTAATGAAAACAACTTGCTGAAGTTTTATTAAGTGGAGAATCATTTTATTTCTCTAACTCCTTCTCAGCATTCAAATGGAGACAAGTAATGCTTTTTAGTATGCTTTCTCACACAATTGTGGTTCAGTTTCTTCCATGCCTACTGGTCACAGCTCTGGGTTGTTTTGTTTTGTTTGTTTGTGATTTTTAAAAAATTAGTAGGACATAAACCCTCTTAACAAATTTTTAAGTGCACAGTGCAGAATTGTCAGCTATATACACCTTGTTGGACAGCAGATATCTACAAGTTTTTCATCTTGCATGACCGAAACTCTACACCAATTGAACATCAATACTCTGAAGTTTTCGAGACGTGTTGGCTG